>QXEO01000110.1:0-304329 GCA_007115705.1 Dactylis glomerata
TTTGAATCATGTGAAGAGCGGTAGCATTGAGTTGGCTATCAACCGTCTCTCTTCTTGTCATGTTGTGGGGATCCACGGCCTTGAATCCTTCCTCAACGATCCTCCAAAGCTCGATGCAAGAACTGCGCATATGAGAGATCATTTGATATTGCCATTGACCAAAGTTTAATGCATCAAGCTTAGGTGGATCTCCTCTATTGTTAATATGAGGATGAGGAACCGGCGGGTCGGGTGAATACCAAGGAGGGAATTCACCTTTCCCGTCGCCCTTGGAGGAAGACTTAGCATCGCCATTTTTATCGGTGCCCTCCACATCAATTACCATATTCTCCACTTGTGGAGTAGCGGGTTTTTCCGGAGGTGGAGGAGCATTAGTAGTTTTAGCTTGCAAGAGTTGCGCTATCATTTCACGCAACTCATTTACTTGAGTTGTCATGGAAGCCATGGATGATTCCAAAGATTTGAACTCACCCATGGAAACTTGACCCGAGCCCTCACTCGGAGAGGTGTCCATACTCTTAGGCGGTTAAGCCCGAATAAAGAGCCGAGGCTCTGATACAATTGAACGGATCGTATGGGCACCTAGAGGGGGGGGGTGAATAGGTGCTACTCAAATTTTAATTCTTTTTCAATTTAGGCTTGACACAAAGGTAAATTCTCTAGATATGCAACTATGGTGAATTTACCTATATGACAACAAATAAGCTAAGCAAGATACAAGTAGTAAAGGCAATAAAGGATAGAGGTAACCGAGAGTGGAGCACACGGAGACACGGATGTAATTCCCTAGTTCCTTCCTTTTTAGGGGAAGTACGTCTACGTTGGAGGGGTGTGGTTGCCACAAAGGCCTAACCAACGCCACAAAGGCTCACCCTATTCTCCGGTGCAAGCTTCCGCCACAAAGGCCTAGCTCACTTTCCACTAAGGGATTCCTCAAGGCGGAACCGGCCTTTACAAAACTTGGGGCACCACTCCACAACTGAATTGGAGGCTCCCAAGCACCACAAAGATCTCAATCAACAAGTATCAAGATTTCAATCACACAAACAAGGTCAAGGGACACAAGGGAACCCAAGACCAAAGGGCCCTCTAGCAAATGAGAGGGGAAATCAAATCGCTTCGGTGAGGACGTAGATCAAGGCCTTCTCCTTCGATTCTCCAAAGATCAATGACTTTGGTGGTTGAGGGAGGAGATCTTGCGAATTTGGTGGCTCCAAAATGGGGTCTTTTCTTCACAGCTCGAGCAGCTTGAGGTAGAAGAAGGGGAGGGGTATTTATAGCCCCTCCCAAAATGTAGCCGTTGCTGTGTTGGAGGGGCGGATTATCCGGCCAAAGTTGGGCCGGATTATCCGGCTGGCCGGATTATCCGGCCCCTGGCCGGATTATCCGACCCCCCTATCTGGGTGACGCCGCGCCAGGTCCTTAGCAGAATTTCAGCCACTCCCGGGGGAGGGCGGAATATCCGGCCAAAGCTGGGGCGATTATCCGGCTGGCCGGATTATCCGGCCCCTGGCCGGAATATCCGGCCCCCCTATCTGGGTGACGCCGCGATAAGTCCTTAGCCGTTTTTCGGCCACCCCAGAGGGGGCGGATTATCCGGCCACCCCTGGCCGGATAATCCGGCCTGGCATTTCTTCAAATGAAAATCCTGCAAATCTTAGCACACAATTAGTATCACTAATGTTGTTATCTAACACACAAAATCTGAGGGAAACAAAGTTTGCACTTTCAGAGGGGCCACTAGGGGCCCACACACAGGGCTGGCGCGGCCAGGGCCTGGGCCGCGCCACCCTGGCATGAGGGCGCCTGGTCCCTCCTCTGACATCGCCCCTTCGCCTATAAAGACCCCCCGACGGGAAAAACCTAAGGACCCGATCACTTTTCCAGAACACATCGCGATCCGCCGCCGCCATCGACCCGAAGATCGGGAGGGTCCAGAAGCTCTTCCCGGCACCCTGCCGGAGAGGGGAATCGCCACCGGAGGTCTTCTTCATCGCCATGCTTACCTCCGGAGCGATGAGTGAGTAGTCTACCTTGGACTATGGGTCCATAGCAGTAGCTAGATGGTTGTCTTCTCCACCATGTGCTTCATGTTTAGATCTCATGAGCTGCCCTACATGATTGAGATCACCGTTATGTAATTCTACATGTTTGGTTTGTTGGGATCCGATGAATATTGGTGTTTATGATTGAGTTGTTGTACTGAATATTATCTTTTGTTATCTCTATGTTGTTTATGATCTTGCATGCTCTCCGTTGTTAGTAGCTATCTTGGCCGAGTAGTTGCTAGTGACTCCAAGAGGGGGTATTTATGCTCGATAGTGGGTTCATGCCTCTATTTAACCTGGGGGAGTGACAGAAACCTCTAAGGTTGTAGATGTGCTGTTGCTACTAGGGAGAAAACAACATTCATATGCTCAAGGGCATATGCTTTGTTTACATTACACACTTTGCTTAATGCAATTATCCGTTGTTCGCAACTTAATACTCATGGGGTGTTCGGACGATATCCCCGTGAGTGGATTATTAGTCATAGATGCAGTTGGATGGCGGTCTATGTATTTTGTTGTAATGCCCAGAGTAAATCTCATAGTGATCTTCTTGACATATCACGTTTATCTTTATTCTATCAATTGCCCAACTGTAATTTGTTTACCCAGCATGTGTTAATTATCTTATGGAGAGACACCACTAGTGAACTGTGGACCCCGGTCCTATTTCCATCATATTGCTATCACATGTTTACTTTACTCGCACTGTTTACTTTACTCGCATACTTTTATTATTTTCCACTCGATACGCTCATAACCTTTGTTTCAAGCAAACCGGTGAGATTGACAACCTCATCGCAAGTTGGGAACAAAGTACTTGGTTGTGTGTGTGCAGGTTCCGCGTTGCAGCTAGCAAACAAAGCTTGGACAAGGCGCCATATATAAATTGTCTGAAGCTGTCGCAAACTAGCAAGCATCACCTTCAGTCGTTTGTCTCTCCTCTCCAAGAACGATAAACCTTGGTTTCTTAACTGAGGGAAAACCAGCTGCTATACTCATCATACCTTCCTCTTGGGGTTCCCAACGGGCTGGTCATTCACCACGCACAAGGACTGACTGTCAACTAGGCAATCAGCTGTTTTTCGGGCGCCGTTGCCAGGGAATTGAAGAAGAAGAAGCTCCCACATCAACTACACTTTCCCACGTCAACTTGGCACCATCAAACAGCATCACATGTTCCGCACAAAAAGAATCAAACTCGTTGGAAAAATACTCTCCACCACAATCAGACCTAAGATGTTTGATCTTTCGATCAAGTTGGTTTTCTGCTTCAGCTTTATAGATTTTAAAGAAGTTCAGAGCCTCATCTTTCGATTTCAGAAGATACACATAGCAGTATCTAGTGGAGTCATCAATCAGAGTCATGAAGTATCTCTTTCCACCTTTTGTCAAAACACCATTTATCTCACAAAGATCTGAATGTATAAGCTCTAGCGGTGCCAAATCTCTTGGCTCTGCAGTCGTATGAGACTTGCGAGGTTGCTTAGCTTGCACACACACTTGGCACTTGGAGCCTTTCACAACAGGGAATTCAGGGATTAAATTCATTTTAGCTAGCCGCGTCATACAACCAAAATTAATATGACAAAGTCGTGAATGCCAAACATTTGATAAACTATCGTTGCAAACATGGTTAACAACTTTATTACAAACGTCTGACAAGGATAGGCGGAACAAGCCTCCGCACTCATAGCCTTTACCAACAAAGTTTCCAAACTTGGACACTACAAATTTATTGGACTCAAAAACTATCTTGTAGCCGTCCCGACATAGAAGAGATCCGCTAACAAGATATTTATTGATTGAGGGAACATGATGCACGTTCTTCAGCTGCACGGTCTTTCCCGAAGTGAACTTCAGATCGACCGTACCAACACCATGAATAGTAGCATGAGAGCAGTTTCCCATCAACATGGAGGAAGTCCCTGTGACCTGATAAGAGGAAAACATGGAAATATCAGAACAAACATGTACATTAGCGCCGGTGTCAATCCACCAATTAGGAGACTGGCAAACTGAAAGGATAGTAGGAAGTATACCATACCCAGAGTCCTTCATCTCAGCATCGCCAATGACAACATTTGCGGTCTTGCCGCTCTTCCCATGACGCTTGTCAAAGCGGTTTGGGCAACTAGGTGCCCAATGTCCAGGTTCGCCACATACATGGCATGCTCCTTTCCTCTTATCGGTCTTCTTCTTGAAGTTGGTAGACTGTGATAGTTTGTTCTTCCCATCAAACTTTCCTTTGCCATCAAATTTGTTCTTGTTCTTGGACTTGTGAGATTGGAAGTTTTTGTTCTGTACCACATTGGCACTAGAACCTCCCTCAGCACCTCGAGGACGTGTGTCTTTTGCTCTCGCATTCTCTTCCACATCAAGAGACCCAATAAGATCAATGACAGAAAACTCCTGTCTCTTGTGCTTCAAAGAAGTAGCAAAATTCCTCCACGAGGGAGGAAGCTTGGCAATGATGCCTCTGGCAATAAACTTGTCCGATAACACACACGTGAACTGCTCGAGTTCTTTAGCAATGGACTGTATCTCATGAGCCTGCTCGACAATGCCGCGCTCTTCAGTCATCTTGTAGTCAAAGAATTGCTCCATGACATACAATTCGCTGCCTGCATCCGAGACCCCAAACTTGGCCTCGAGCGCATCCCACATGTCCTTGCCCGTAGTGAGGGACAAGTATGAGTCAACAATGTTCTCGCCAAGAACGCTGATAACAGCACCTCTCATGAGGTAGTCGGCTTCCTCAAAAGCTTTCTCCTCAATAGGACTAAGCTCTCTCTGAGGCTTGCACTTAGATGCATCAAAGCATCTCATGGTGGTGAGCCATATGACGGTTCTTGCATGCCATCTCTTGTAGTTGACGCCCTCGAAAACCGGGGGCTTCAGAGAAGCGGCATAGCCAACAGGGAAAATTGCCTATGAAAAGCATAAGGTTTTTCGATTGTTGGAAAAATCAGCAATTTACCAGAAGATTTAATCCATGAAAAGAGTGAAGAAAATATGGCAGAAAACATGGAAATCAAACAAACCACGTTTACAAGAGAACGGTATGAACAAAGCATATCTAGCATATCTAAATCGATTGCTAGTCTGAGCAATTGAAGCACAGAAGGGAAGATCAGGAAGACATACGGTGTTGGAGCCGGTGCGGATGCAGAACCGCCGTTGGTGTTATCGTCAATGAGAGACATGTCGCCGAAGAGGTTGTCGATGTCGGGGAAGAAGTCCTCGTTGGGGAAGACGTTGTCCTTGTGAGCGTCCGTGATGAAGAACTCGCCAGTAGTCGCGCAGAGTGCTCCGCAAAAACCTTATCACCTCTCTCCCGTACAGGATCGTAAGAGGTGGGGTTTCGGAGGCCTACTGTCCCGGCTCGTGGTGCACGCCGCAAGACGGGATGGGGAAGACTGTGAGGCAGCGCAAAGCTTTGTAGGCAGGAGGCAATGGTGGTTGTGTGTTGTGTGTTCGTAGAGAGGAGCGATCTCTCTTTTATAGCCATAGAGGGAGGCGAACAGGCAGTGCGGGAGGCGAAACGAACAGCCAGAAGACGAACCAAACAGTCTCGTATTCATTTTCCACTCAGGCAAATCGTTTCAGCTTCCACGTGACCGTTCAGTTCCATAGTCCAGTCATGCGTGACAAAAAGAAAGGCTCGGCACCGAGGCACATTCTGCAAACCGCATCGTGGCGAGGCGAGGCGAGGCGGGCGACGAAGGAGGAGGAGCGCGCGTGAGAGAGCCTTCTTCTCACACACTCTTACCACAAGGGGAAGAGCTCACCTTATATGTTAGTCCAACTCCTTCTAAACTAGCAAGGTGGGACTAAACATTTGTCCCACCCCTTGTCATGCATGAATGGGCCATATGGGCCTCTAGGATTTAGGAATTATTAGACTTAGCATTTATAGGCTGGGCCAAAAAGGCCAAAAATCCAACACAAAACTTGCGGAACCTAACGGTACCATGGTATCGTTATATTGTGGGACCGGTACTAAACATATAGACTTATTTATTTAATGAAAACTAAGATAAACGTTCTTTCAAGCGAACAAATCGCTGGACAATATGCACATCTTAAAGCACCGAACAATGATTGAACATGGATCGCAAGCTCCCCACGCTCGGCTGCCCGACTAGGACCCCAACGAGCTTGTCTAGGCCAGCTGGAGTACGTGCAGTATAACCTCGCGCCAACAAGCAGGACGATGTCCACGAGAAGGTCAAGCTGCTATTTCTTCTCCCAAAGCGCAACTCCCAGGAGCACGACAGGAACTACACCCTGTTTGGTTCACACCAATGCCGGATATATATGTCATTCCCGTGTTAGGGATCTCGTAACACCTTGTCATTTAACCTTGCCCGACTCGCCTGTCTCCTCCCTCCAAAAAACAGCTCCTCTGGTGCCTTTCTATAACGAGAACGTGATCGGCATTTGGTTCATGCCACCGTCGGCGTGGCTTCTTGATCTGCCACAGTCGGCACCGAAAAGCCCTTCCACCTTGCTCGTTAGCACCATCTTGTTGGCCTTGTGCTTTCCCTCGAAGGAATCGAGCGCTCAGATTCTATGTATGCATCACTGTTCTCGTCTCTTCATGTGCCAGCCGAGCTCGCCGACGTGATGCCCCAGAGTAGCAGCTGGCCGCGGCTTGCTGCCCGGCATGCGTTTCTCCCATCGCGTCGTTCACAACCACATACAGCACCTCCCTGCTAGGCGGCCACAACCATCGCGCGCGAATAGCTGAAGCAGCAGTAGGCCACGCTAGCTGCCCCGCATGTGAGCAACTGCAGGCTTCCACGCTCAATATGTGAGCAGCAGAAAGAGCTCCCCACGCCTGAACCACTTTAGCATCTATGTGTGGGCAAAAAGAGCTCACCACGCCCGGCTGCCCAACTAAGATTCCAAAGTGAGCAGCAGCGCGGCGCTCGCCGGCCGCCTCCGCGCGTGAGCAGCAGCTCGTGGCGCTCGCCGGCCCGCCTCCGCGTCCGAGCAGTTATAGGTAGCCGCGCTCGCCAGCCGCCCCGCGCGCGAGCTCACGGCGCTCACCAGCCTCCACATGCCTGAGCAGCTGGATGCTCGCCAGATGACTCTCATAAATTTTGAAGGGTTTCGCAGCATAGTAAATCAAAAAATTTCCTACGGATGCGAACAAGAAAGCCAAGATCTAATCTAGGAGATGTAATCAACAAGAGAGGTAGATGAGATCTTCATACCCTTGAAGAAATCGCACAGCGGAAACGTTCAACAGAACGTGGATGATGTAGTCGTACTAGCCGTCTCCTCCCCGCGATCCGATCCGATCCTACGCCGCAAGTGGCGGCGCCTCCGAGAGATGCACACGTACGGTGCAGAGACGTCTCCTCCTTCCTTGCTCCAGCAAGTATGGTGGAGAGATAGATTGGAACTGCAGCACGACGGCGTGGTGCTTATGGTGGAGAGTTTCTGCGGCAGGGCTTCGCCTACGCACAGTCGCGAGAGAGAGAGAGATGGAGGGGCAGCAGTTGGCCGGCGGCTAGGGTTGGAGTGAGAGAGGAGGATGCGCCCCTGCCCTCCTTATATAGGGGGCTGGCCGGCCCCCTTGACCCCTCCTCCAAGCCCTAGGGCGGCGGCCCAAGGGGGAAGAGTGGGGGGCAAGTTTCCCCCCTCCTTCTGGAAGGTTCCCTTAGGGTTTCCCTAAGGGCTGGCCGGCTGGGCCTTAGGGGCCTTGTGCGCCTGGCCCAAAGTGGCCAGGACACTTCCCCTTAGGCCCACATAGGCCTCCGACAAGTGGGCCCACGTTGGTCCCACTCTGAAACCTTCTAGAACCTTCTGGCACAATACCGATAAACTCTGAAACGATTCCGGAATCCAAAAACTGCTTTCCTTTATATGAATCTTATTCTCTGGGCCATTCCGGAACCTCTCGTGATGTCCTGGATCTCATCCGAGACTCCGACCAAAAACTCATAAACCAATTATCCATTCTATCCTAGCGTCGATGCACGTTAAGTGTGTGACCCTACGGGTTCGAGAATATGCAGACATGATCTTCTATGAATAATCAACAGCGGGATCTGGAAACCCATATTGACTCCCACATATTCATCGATGATCATATCGGATGAACCACGATGCCAGGATTCAATTAATCCCGTATATGTATTCCCTTCGTCACGCGATATTTTACTTGCCCGAGATTCGATCGTCGGTATCGCCATACCTAGTTCAATCTCATTCACAGCAAGTACTTTACTCGTTCCGTAATCCGATATCACTTTGTGATTAACTCCTTAACCACGTGCTTGCAAGCGGTGTTGATATCGATTACCGAGTGGGCCCGAAGTATATCTCTCCGACTCGGGAGGGACAAATTCCATCTCGATACATACAACCCAACAAGTACTTTCCGATCACCTGAGAGACACCTTTATGATCACCCTATCATAGGATGACGTTTGATGACCTCAAAGCTTTCTTCCGATACCAGGGAGTTGTATTATCTCATGGTCTAAGGAATACAATACTTGACATAGGAAAAAGCTTCGCAAAGATGAACACAATGACACGATCCAATTGCTCTGCTTTATTTGGGTATGTCCATCACATCATTCTCCTAATGACATGATCTCATTATTAATTGACAATTCATGTCTATGGTTAGGAAACCTTAACCATCATTAATCAATGAGCTAGTCCATAGAGGCGTACTAGGGACACGGTGTTGTTCATAAACCACACAAGTATTAAAGTTTCCGCTTAATACAATTCTAGCATGGAATATAAACATTATCATGAACAAGAATTATAATAATAACATCTTTATTATTGCCTCTAGGGCATAATTCCAACAGTCTCCCACTTGCACTAGAGTCAATAATCTAGTTTACATCTGGCAACAATCTAACACCCATGGCATTAAGGTGCTGATCATGTTTTGCTCGTGGAAGAGGTTTAGTCAACGGATCTGCGACATTCAGATCTGTATGTACTTTGCTAATCTTTAGATCTCCATCTGCTATATAATCTTGAATTATATGGAACCGGCGGTTGATGTGCTTGGTCTTTGGATGATATCTTGGTTCCTTAGCCAGTGCTATGGCGCCAGTGTTGTCGCACAATATCTCCAGTGGGTCCAAGGCATTTGGAACCACACCAAGCTCAGTGATGAAGTTCCTGATCCAAACTCCTTCACTTGATGCTTCCGAAGCAGCCATGTATTCTGCTTCTGTTGTAGATCCCGCGATCACGCTTTGCTTGCAGCTTCTCTAGCTCACAGCTCCACCATTCAAAATATAAACGTATCCTGTCTGAGATTTAGAATCATCCGGGTCGGTGTCGAAGCTAGCGTCGACGTAACCTTTTACGACGAGCTCCTCGTCACCTCCATAGACCAAGAACATTTCTTTAGTCCTATTTAAATACTTTAGGATGTTCTTTATGGCTGTCCAGTGTTCCACTCCTGGATCACTTTGGTATCTGCTCGTCAAACTAAGAGCATTGGACACATCCGGTCTAGTACACAGCATGGCATACATGATAGAACCTATGGCCGAGGCATATGGCACTTTGCTCATAGTATCTCTATCTTTTACTGTAGCTGGACACTGAGCCTTGCTCAATATCTTACCTGACAACATGGGCAATGAACCTTTCTTTGCTTTATCCATTCTGAACCTTTTCAGAACTTTGTCTAGATATGTACTTTGGCTTAAACCTATTAGGCGTCTTTCTCTATCTCTATAGATTTTGATGCCTAATATATAAGCAGCTTCTCCTAGGTCTTTCATTGAAAAACATTTATTCAAATAACTCTTCACATCATTAAGCATACCGATGTCATTTCCAATAATCAATATGTCATCCACATATAGTACTAAAAATGTCACCGAGCTCCCACTCACTTTCTTGTAGATACAAGCTTCGTAGCAATTTGGAACAAATCCAAAACTCTTGATCACTTGATCAAAACGAAGGTTCCAACTCCGTGATGCTTGCTTCAGTCCATAAATGGAACGCTGAAGTTTGCACACCTTATTAGCATCCTTAGGATCGACAAAACCTTCGGGCTGTATCATATACAACTCTTCATCAATGTTGCCATTGAGGAACGCAGTCTTGACATCCATCTGCCATATTTCATAATCATGAAACGCAGCAATTGCTAATAAAATCCGAATGGACTTTAAACATCGCTACGGGAGAGAAAGTCTCGTCGTAGTCAACACCTTGAACTTGCCGAAAACCTTTTGCGACAAGCCGAGCTTTATAGACAGTAACATTACCATCCACGTCCGTTTTCTTCTTGAAAATCCATTTGCACTCAACGGCCTTACGGTCGCTAGGAGGGTCCACCAAAGTCCATACTTGGTTTTCACTCATGGATCCCAATTCGGATTTCATGGCCTCTAGCCATTTCTCAGAGTCTGGGCTCATCATCGCTTCCTCATAGTTCACAGGTTCACTGTTGTCTAACAACAAGACGGTTAAGACAGGGTTGCCGTACCATTCAGGAGTGGCACGTGACCTTGTCGACCTGCGAAGTTCAGTAGTAGCATCGTTCGAAGTTTCATGATCCTTGTCTTTAGCTTCCTCTCTTGTTGGTGCAGACGGCACCGGAACAACTTTAGGTGCTGCGCTACTCTCCAACTCGAGAGAAGGTTCAATAACCTCGTCTAGCTCTACCTTCCTCCCACTCACTTCTTTCGAGAGAAACTCCTTCTCAAGAAAGGATCCGTTCTTAGCAACAAAGACTTTGCCTTCGGATCTGTGGTAGAAGGTATACCCAATCGTTTCTTTAGGGTATCCTATGAAGACGCATTTCTCCACTTTGGGTTCGAGCTTGTCCGGCATCAACTTCTTGACGTAAGCTTCGCATCCCCAAACTTTAAGAAACGACAACTTAGGTTTAGCACCAAACCATAGTTCATACGGTGTCGTCTCAACGAATTTAGATGGTGCCCTATTTAAAGTGAATGCAGCGGTTTCTAATGCATAACCCCAAAATGATAATGGCAAATATGTAAGAGACATCATCGATCGCACCATATCTAATAGAGTTCGATTCCGGCGTTCAGACACACCATTGCGCTGTGGTGTTCCGGGTGGCGTGAGTTGCGAAACGATTCCGCTTGCTTTAAGATGCGTGAGAAAATCATAACTCAAATACTCACCTCCATGATCGGATCGCAGAAATTTAATTTTCCTGTTACGATGGTTTTCCACTTCGTTCTGAAATTCTTTGAACTTTTCAAACGTTTCAGATTTATGTTTCATTAAATAGATATACCCATATCTACTTAAGTCATCAGTAAAAGTGAGAAAATAGCGATATCCACCGCACGTCGAAACACTCATTGGTCCGCACACATCGGTATGTATGATTTCCAATAAGTCCGTTGCTCGCTCCATTATTCCGGAGAACGGGGTTTTGATCATCTTGCCCATGAGGCACGGTTCGCACGTGTCAAATGATTTAAAATCAAGAGACTCCAAAAGTCCATCAGAATAGAGTTTCTTCATGCGTTTTACACCAATATGACCTAGACGGCAGTGCCACAAATAAGTTGGATTATCACTATCTACTTTGCATCTTTTAGCCTCAATGTTATGGATGTGCGTTTCATTGCTTTCGAGATTCAGAAGAAATAAACCATTCACAACAGGTGCATGACCATAAAAGATGTTATTCATATAAATAGAACAACCATTATTCTCAGATTTAAATGAATAACCGTCTTGCAATAAACACGATCCAGATATAATGTTCATGCTCAACGCAGGCACATAATAACATTTATTAAGGTTTAAAACTAATCCCGAAGGTAAAACTAAGGAGAGCGTGCCGACGGCCATCACATCAACTTTTGATCCATTGCCAACGCGCATCGTCACCTCATCCCTTGCTAGCCGCCATCTATTCCGTAGCTCTTGTTTTGAGTTACAAATATTAGCAACTGAACCAGTATCATATACCCAGGCACTACAATGAGCGCTAGTAAGGTAAACATCAATAACATGTATATCAAATATACCTTTAATGGTGCTAGCCTTCTTGTCCGCTAAGTACTTCAGACAGTTGCGCTTCCAGTGACCCTTGTCCTTGCAATAGAAGTACTCAGTGTCCGGCTTAGGTCCAAACTTGAGCTTCTTCTCAGCAGGGGCAACGCGCTTGCCGCTGCCTTTCTTGAAGGATCCCTTTGCACCCTTAGCTTTCTTAAAACTAGTGGTCTTGTTGACCATCAACACATGATTGTCTTTCTTGATATCCACCTCCGCAGCTTTAAGCTTTGCGAAGAGCTCAGTGATCGTATCAGTGGAACCAATTTGATTGTGAGTAACTACAAAACCTTTGTAGCTAGGAGGGAGTGATTGCAGAACTCTGTCAATCTTGAGCTCTTCTGGAATCTTGCAGTCCAGTTGCTCAAGGCGTTGAGTGTAGCCCGACATCTTAATGGCGTGCTCACTAACGGAACTCCCTTCCTCCATCTTGCAGTTAAAGAACTTCTCAGAGATCTCATATCTCTCAGAACGGGCTTGAGTCTAAAACATGGTTCTCAGTTCCTCAAGAATCTCATAAGGCCCACGGTACTTCTCAAAACGATTTTGAAGTTCCGGTTCCATAGAAAACAGCATGGTACTCATAATCGCATCACAATCATCTCTGCGAGCATTGAAGTCAGCAAGTTCTTCAGTTTTCGCTGTTGCAGCAGGGGTGTCACCTAACGCTTCCTCAAGTACATAGGCTTTTTGTTCGCCAGCGTGAATGATTCTCAGATTGCGGAACCAGTTGGTGAAGTTAGACCCATTGTTCTTAAGCATTTCTTTCTCAGCAAACACATTGAAGTTGAAGTTGGACTTAGCCATTTGATCTACAACATTGCAAGTACAATTTAGACTATGTTCATGATAACTAGTTCAACTTAATCAAATTACTAGATGAACTCCCACTAAATTCAACATCCCTCAAGTTGTTTAGTGAACACGATCCAAATTCACCACACCTAATCCGATCTTCACGAGAAGAGATGTGGTTTCAATGGTGGACAACTAAGTGTCGATCATATCATTCATATGACTCATGTTTAACCTTTCGGTTCGTGTGTTCCGAGGCCATGTCTGTACATGCTAGGCTCATCAAGTCAAACCCAAGTATCTCCGCATGTGCAAAACTGGCTTGCACCCGTTGTATGTGAACGTAGAGTTTATAGCACCCGATCATCACGAGGTGCTTGAAAACGACGAACTTTCGCAACGGCGCATACGAGGGGAGAACACAATTTTATCTTGATCTTTAAGTGAGGAATCATCTTATAATGCTACCGTCGCGATCTAAGCATAATAAGATACATAAAAGGATAAACATCACATGCATATAATTTTATGTGACATGGTATAGCCAATCTCCGCGCAATGATCTCCATCTTGTGCGCGCCGGCATGATCTCCATCACTCCACCATGATTGCCTCCACCACGAATAGCAACTACAACTATTGCTAACTACTTAGCGATAAAGTAAAGCTATTACATGGCGTATAAGAAGTTGACACGCAGGTCATACACAATTATAAAGACAACCATATGGCTCCTGCCGGTTGTGAACTCATCGACATGCAAGTCGTGAAAGATTACAAAACATGATCATTGCATACATCACATATATCACATCATATCTTGTGGCCATACCATATCACAAAACACTCCCTGCAAAAACAAGTTAGACGCATCTACTTTGTTGTTGCATGTTTTATGTGGCTTATGAGAGTTACAAGTTAAGAACGATTCTTACCTACGGAAAGCCACAACAGTGATATTATGGTTGCTAACATCCGTTGTAAATCTCATGACTACTATAGTGAGAGAAACTAGCATCCACCAGCCGCATGTGTGGAACAAGCCACACGTCAAGTGCGGAGCCGGTCTCGCGAACGAGGTCGCGTAAAGTTGGCCTGGACCGCTTCGATCTCACTATGCCGCGCCATAAGAAATACAAAACAAAGAGGTTTGCAACAGAAAACATCAACGCCTGCAACAAGCATGTTGCGTTCTACTCGTGAAACACATCTACGCATAGATCTAGCTCTGATACCACTGAAGGGTTTCGCGGCATAGTAAATCAAAAAAATTCCTACGGATGCAAACAAGAAAGCCAAGATCTAATCTAGGAGATGTAATCAACGAGAGAGGTAGATGAGATCTTCATACCCTTGAAGAAATCGCACAGCGGAAACGTTCAACAGAACGTGGATGATGTAGTCGTACTAGCCGTCTCCTCCCCGCGATCCGATCCGATCCTACGCCGCAAGTGGCGGCGCCTCCGAGAGATGCACACGTACGGTGCAGCGACGTCTCCTCCTTCCTTGGTCCAGCAAATATGGTGGAGAGATAGATTGGATCTGTAGCACGACGGCGTGGTGCTTATGGTGGAGAGTTTCTGCGGCAGGGCTTCGCCTACGCACAGTCGCGAGAGAGAGAGAGAGAGATGGAGGGGCAGTAGTTGGCCGGCGGCTAGGGTTGGAGTGAGAGAGGAGGCTGCGCTCCTGCCCTCCTTATATAGGGGGCTGGCCGGCCCCTTGACCCCTCCTCCAAGCCCTAGGGCGGCGGCCCAAGGGGGGAGAGTGGGGGGCAAGTTTCCCCCCTCCTTCTGGAAGGTTCCCTTAGGGTTTCCCTATGGGCTGGCCGGCTGGGCCTTAGGGGCCTTGTGCGCCTGGCCCAAAGTGGCCAGGACACTTCCCCTTAGGCCCACATAGGCCTCCGACAAGTGGGCCCACGTTGGTCCCACTCCGGAACCTTCTAGAACCTTTCGGTACAATACCGATAAACTCCGAAACGATTCCGGAATCCAAAAACTGCTTTCCTTTATATGAATCTTATTCTCCGGACCATTCCGGAACCTCTCGTGATGTCCTGGATCTCATCTGAGACTCCGACCAAAAACTCATAAACCAATTATCCATTCTATCCTAGCGTCGACGCACGTTAAGTGTGTGACCCTACGGGTTCGAGAATATGCAGACATGATCTTCTATCAATAATCAACAGCAGGATCTGGAAACCCATATTGACTCCCACATATTCATCGATGATCATATCGGATGAACCACGATGCCAGGATTCAATTAATCCCGTATATGTATTCCCTTCGTCACGCGATATTTTACTTGCCCGAGATTCGATCGTCGGTATCGCCATACCTAGTTCAATCTCGTTCACAGCAAGTATTTTACTCGTTCTGTAATCCGATATCACTTTGTGATTAACTCCTTAACCACGTGCTTACAAGCGGTGTTGATATCGATTACCGAGTGGGCCCGAAGTATATCTCTCCGACTCGGGAGGGACAAATTCCATCTCGATACATACAACCCAACAAGTACTTTCCGATCACCTGAGAGACACCTTTATGATCACCCTATCATAGGATGACGTTTGATGACCTCAAAGCTTTCTTCCGATACCAGGGAGTTGTATTATCTCATGGTCTAAGGAATACAATACTTGACATAGGAAAAAGCTTCGCAAAGATGAACACAATGACACAATCCAATTGCTCTGCTTTATTTGGGTATGTCCATCACATCATTCTCCTAATGACATGATCTCATTATTAATTGACAACTCATGTCTATGGTTAGGAAACCTTAACCATCATTAATCAATGAGCTAGTCCATAGAGGCGTACTAGGGACACGGTGTTGTTCATAAACCACACAAGTATTAAAGTTTCCGCTTAATACAATTCTAGCATGGAATATAAACATTATCATGAACAAGAATTATAATAATAACATCTTTATTATTGCCTCTAGGGCATAATTCCAACAAATTTGTCCACGCAAGCTCGATCGGGTGAAGAAAAGGAAAAGAAAGAATAGGAAAAAAAGAGAAGGCACGATCTAACACATGAATGTGCGTTGTCTCGAACATGCAGTGACAAATCGAAGCATTGTACCAATTTATAAAAAGTCATCTATTGGTTTAATCAACGGTTATAAAAAATCTAACTTAACGGTACCAGACGGTACCACGGTTCCGTGCCAATCATCGTAAAAGAGCTGTTTCCATACATGGCTGGAATTTTCTTTCTGGAGACTTGAAGAAACATCAACTGCAAAAAAAAATGTATGTTATAGAGACTCCAAGAAAACTCTGGATGATTGGCTACCCAAACTCGATAAAAATCAGTCGTGCTATTCGATACGGATTTATATACGCCAATATGAAGTACAAAACGTACGGCTGCTGGCTTCATTGTCTTCTGGTTTTTGGTCTTATATAGCAATAGCACCTACTCCTGTACCGATAAAATCGACGCCAAATTAACCGCACGGTACGTACTAATCCTTCTATCCATCTTTGTTTTTTGCGTTGATTAAATAAAAGGGAACGGAGGGAGTATCTTCCAAAAATCAATCTTCGTGTATCTTTCGTTGTATGATCGGATTCTTGCATGCATGACTGGATTTTTCTTTCTTGAAACTTGAAGAACCATCAACTGCAAAAATTAACTGGTCTTATAGAGACTTGGTGAAAACTTTGGTTGATTAGCTACCCATATTCGATACAAATCAGCCGGACAGGATCGATTATGGATTAATATTAATAACATATATATGTACCAGGTTAATCTTCAATTGTTTTCATCGGTTCACAACGTCACTAGCTATGCCATCCTAGTTAGAGTCAATATATTATCCAGGTCGTGATCGTCAGATAAAAAGTCATTAATTGCTCATAGTACGTGACCTCCACAAGCAAAAACTAACATAATCCGCAGTGATTTGCTGACACGAGCAGGCGATACGGTCTCGCATGCCCTGTTTTGACATTGCAGATCTTTGCAGTGAATCGCCCGTACGGTCGCTGTACCTAGGTGGCTTGGTCTCTAGAAGAGAAGAAATTCTGAGGGCGAGACTTGGAAGTGTACGAAAGTTCAGACGTGCCGTACATGCTTAGTTAGTACTGGCGCCCATCACTAGCTTCAAAGTCAACCAGCCGGCATCAAGTCGTACTCCGTGTTACGTACGCACGTAACCTGCGTGCGAGACAAAGTCAGACACTGATCCCTCGAGACCAGGCTAGTTTACATGTGACACGAAGAAAATGTTTGTTCGGAACTGGCCCGGCATACGCAGCTAGTTTTGTTTCCATGCATGTGGCGCGATGTCTGTGATTACTCGTACTACGTCTACGTGCATATCCATCTTCGACAAAGAACTTGAAGATAATTAATGGACGCTTATCCCGACCGACGAGAGCTATATATTACTCTCTCCGTTTCAAAATATAAGATGTTTTAGGTTTGTGAAGCAAATGTATCTAGATATCTTTTAATGTGTATATTTGAGTGAACATACACACTAAAAGATGTCTAAATACAATTGCTTCATAAACCTAAAACATCTTATATTTTGAAACGGAGGGAGTAGTTTACTTCATATCTCCGTCTATTTATCTTCACGACAAGATAATTGGAGGAGAGATACTTACACAATGGTATAGTTATGTGAATGTGCCGTTAGTCTCTAAAACACATGAGGGTCGATGATGTTCTGCATATTTGGGAAGGTCATAGTGAAATTATTGAATCACAAAGTTATTTCAAAATGTTAGAGTATTCTTTGGAGTAGGATGCAGCTTAGTTTATCTATACTTTCTAGAATTATTCTAAACTGTTAGACCTCAAGAGTAAAAGAATATTGACACGAGTACGAAAAACATCTTGGGTCGGGGCATGTAGCTTCTGAGGCCTAGGGTGAGCACCCTTTGCCTCTCCCTATGGGTCGGCTCTACCTCCAACACCAATAGAGTGGTGGCTGAGTGTCGTAACCCTCTTGGAGGCGCCAATGTGGATTCCTTTTCCGTGTCAAGGTTCCGAGTGAAAACTCTTGATTGTCTCGGTTTTGACGATAGTGGTGTATTCCGTCGTTACCCTCTTAGGCCTCGTTCGGCACGCGTGAATTGGCAGGATTTTCAGAGTTTTATCTGACGTGTTTTTGGTGGCGGGGGGATTACTTGACAGGGCATCAGGTGTATCGTTGTATCCACTGGGTACTCACCCATGCATGGTACTGGTATTCCTGACACTATTCCACATAGGGCTCTAACGCTCACGCATGTTGACCCGACGTGTTGAATGGTCTGACAGCGCAGCTAGGCCAGAGGAAAAGGTCAAAGGTGTTGGAGGGGAACAATGTTATTACCCATGGGTTAAAAACTCGTGCAGGCGGACGAAGATGGAGGACTGGAACCGCCCGTTGGCGACTCGTGGGCGACGCGCTGCTCCGGCCTACGCCGCCGCAGCCCCCGCCACCCCTCCCTCCGTCAGAGCCACCGATGTGGCTCTCCCCTGCCTCCTGCCTCCGCCGCCGGCACAGCTGCCGCCGGGCTTCGTTCCCCAGGTAATCAATCCGCGCATCCCGCCCCCTGTTGCAGATCTCGGTCTGGAAACCCCGCCGCCGCCGCCGCCGTCGCGCTTTGCGCCATCTCCCAGCGTCGAAGAGGTGCCTGAAACCCCTCCGGAGGTGCTGCGCCAGCTGACCGACCGGGTGCCACCTGGGCGCCCCTCGGACCGCTTCAATGCTGCGGGAGGGTGGGCGGACTTGAGCCGCGCCATTAATGCAGCTGCGTCCTCCTCTCGTCCTGCTGTCCAGCTTCTGCAAGATGGGCAGGGGTCGGGCGCTGGGCTCGAGGCGGGTTCTCAGGGAATTCATGGCCGATGGGAAGGGCAGCCATCCCCTCCGCCGCGCCGCACGGCTTTGCTGCCTTCAAGAGGGCGAGTTACGCCGGTCCAGCGACCTCCTCCAGCCTGGCTGCTTGGCAGGTGCTTTCGCTGCCTCTACAAAGGGCGACATGGGCACCGAGCTAGCCAGTGTCGAGACCCAATCAAGTGCAGGCGCTGCTTTCGTTCGGGTCACCGAGCTTTCCACTGCTGCCATCCAGCTGAGCCAGAGCCTGCGCCTTCCACAGCTTCCCCTGCCCCCGCCCGCCGCCAACCTCGGGAAGGGGACGCCGCTCCGGCTGCTCCTGCTTCGCCTCGTCCTGCAGCCCCTGCTCAGCCTCGTCCTGCTGCCCCTGCTCTGCCTCATCTGGCAGCTCCTGCTCGGCCTCAACCTTGGGTTCCTGCTCCGCCGCGCCCTGCTGCCGGGGCGATGACGCGTCTTCCCGACCTTCCTCGCCCAGCGGAGGACTTCATGGTCATCCACGCGATGCCGGAGATGAACGCGGAGGCGGCATCGCTGCTGTCGAACGCCGCCTACGCCTGGTTCGAGCGGGCGCCAGGGAGGGATGCCCTGGGCATCATGGAACGCGCCATCGCCACCGTGTCGGGCGCGTTGCCTGAGGATCTCTGCATCACTAAGCACTTCCCGGAGCCGTTCCTCATCCGCTTCATCCACCCTCACCACCGGACGATGGCCGTCGCTCGCCAGGAGTTCCCCTTCGAGGGGCACCGCATTCACATTTGCCCCTGGCGCCTGGAGGATGGGGCTGAGCAGGTCAACCTGCGCCAGCATGTCCGGATTTGCATCGAGAGCCTGCCGATGTACGCATGGACGGAGGCGGCGGCGCAACAGGTAATCGGGAGGGCGTGCTCGATCGACTACATTGAGGATCGTTGCAAGCGTCGTGAGTACACCAAGGCCCTCTGCCTTTGGGCTTGGGTGGAGGATCATGCTCTGATCCCGCGCGTGCGCTGGGTCACCTTGCCTGGGCCGCCGGGGCTCCCAGGTGTGCCGGAGCGCGGACGTCAAGGCTGCAGTGTCGCTGCATCATCCACCTTGACATCCTCGAGGACATGCGTGTCGAGGGCGCCCCAATGCCTGCCAGGGGCTCGTGGGGCTGGGGGCTCCTCGACGGCGAGCGCGCCATGCGCGACCGCTCCGAACGCATCCAAGGTGATGTGGTTTCCAGGGAGCAGCCGCGTAGGGATGACGAAGACGACAACGACCGTGACCGCCGTGGCCGTGATGGCTATCGTGGGTGGCGCCAGAGGCTCTGTCCCGCGGCGCTCGGCCTAGGGGGCGTGACGGCGATGGCGGCTCCCGTGGCCAGGGCAGGGAGCGCGATCGCTCCTATGGGCGGAGGCGTGCGGCCTCGGTGCCGCCGATGGGTGCCTCGGCCTGGGTGGCGCTGGAACCGTTCCAGCCTGGTGCATGGTCGGGCTGGGAACGTCAAGAGAGGCTGGTCGAGCATGGGCCTGCTGTGCATGACGCCGTCGACGACGCTGCCTCGGTCGGTGGTGCGTTCTCGAGTGGCTCAGGGCCAGAGTTCTTCAGCCGTGGGCGCTCTCGCGAGCGCTCGGCCTCGCCACGGGCCTCGCGTCGCCGTTCCAGGGCGCTGCGGACGCCGCCGTCTACGCCAGATCCTCCAAGCTCCCCAACTGGGGTCTGTCCCTCTTCGCCGTCGTCCAAGTGTGGTTGCCCGCCTGTCCTGCTACTCACCTGGCCGAGTGACATGTCGCCCTCGCACATCTCTCTATCGCCGTTCTCTGCTACCTCGGTGAGTGATACTGCCTGCAGGGTTTTGCAGCTGCTTGCTCCTTCTGGTTCGTCGGCTTCGCGGCCGCCGGGCTTTGAATCTTCGCCATCTCTCGGGACGCCGCCACTGGTGGTGGAGGGTGCCGTCCCCCGCACGCCGAGGCGCGGTGTCCAAGTCGAGGAGGCCACTCCGCTTCACCCGCTATTTTGTGCGGCGCCGCAGGCTCTGCTGTCCCCGCCGTCGTCTACTCCACCTCGACGCGCCGCGGCTCGCATGAGGACGCTCAACGGGGTCGACATCAAGCGCACCGTCACCTACTCCATCCAGCGTCGCAGTTCACGAAAGCGTGATGCCAAGCCTGTGGCAAAGGCGGCAGAGGCTTTCCTGTGCAAGGGTTTGGGCATACTTGATGATGGCCAGGAGGTCACGGAGCTTGCTCTGCAGGAGCTCGAGCGGCGTTTCGACGGCCAGATCCCTGACGACGTGCTGGGATCGCTCAGGGCGCTCTTCAACGTCGACTCGCAGGAAGCAGATGACGTTGATGCAGCCTTGCTTGGCCATGGTGGTGCTGCTGGCCTGGATCACGTGGTCACTGGCGTGGATGTTGATGATGATGCTTGATCACTTGCCTGGTTCTCTGTTAGGGCCTGTTTGTTTCCAGATGTTAGCTGAAACCTGTTGGTTCATGGTTGGGTGCTGGTGCCTGCATCCCAGCTTGTATCCTGTCTGTGCTGATGTTATGTCTCTGTTTGTTTGTGTCCAAGTTGAAACCAAGATTGTTATGGCCTGTTGTGTCAATGTTATTGTCAAGTTTGCTATGGCTTGCTGTGCTCAGGGCTCTGCTTGTTTTAAATGTTAGAACAACCTATCAACACTTTGGGTTGGAACGTGCGAGGCCTAAATGACCAAGATCGTAAAGACACCGTCCATGCGACCATTGCTGCGTCCACTTGCCACATTGTGTGCTTTCAAGAAACTAAACTTGCGTCCGTCTCCGCCTTTGATGCTACCTACATTGGCGGCTATCGGCTGCGTGGCTTCGCCAAGCGTCCGGCGATCGGGGCTAGAGGGGGGATTTTGATCCTTTGGGATGATTCCATTTTGCACATGTCTAACATCATTGCAACCGAGTTTTGTCTCTCGGCCGATGTGCACATCCTCAACTCTTCGGGCGATGGCGACTTCAAAATCACAACGGTGTATGGGCCAACCGCTAACAATCGGAAAGACGGCTTCTTCGCGGAGCTTGTGGCTCAAAAGCCGCCAAGTGGGGTGCGTTGGTTGGTTCTTGGTGATTTCAACCAAATCCGTCGGGCTAGGGACAAAAACAAGCCAAATGTTAACCGGAGTCGTATCAATCGATTCCGAAATGCCCTTCAATCTTGCGAGCTTCATGAAATTCACCTTCAAAATCAGCGTTTCACTTGGAGCAATGAAAGGGAGAACCCAACTCTTTGCAAGCTAGATGCTTTTTATTGCAATGATGATTGGGATGTGTGCTTCAATTCCCATGTCCTCAACGCGCTTTCGTCCTCCCTCTCGGACCATTGCCCACTTTTGCATGCCGAGGATAGAGGGCCTAGGAGGCCAAGATCGTTTAAGTTTGCAAATTTTTGGTTGAGGATGCCCGGATTCTTGGAGGTTGTCACGCAAGCGTGGAATATCCCATCAACCCATTCGGAGCCGTTTCATGTTTTGTTCCACAAGTTGTGGGGGACGGCTAAGGCTCTTTCCGCTTGGAGTAGACGCCTTTTCTCCAACACCAAGGTGTTGTTGCATGCGGCATTGCTTGTCATTCTACACTTTGACATGGCGCAAGACAAGAGGCTTCTTAGCGCAAATGAGAGGGATTTTCGGGGTAGGCTTAAAAGGAAAGTCATTGCGCTTGCCGCCTTGGAGCGGGCAAGAAAAAAAGCAAAGCGCCCGCATTGCTAGTATAAAGGAAGGGGATGCAAACACCAAGTTTTTTCATGTGAGGGTTAACGCTAGAAGAAGGAAAAATCATATCCAATGTCTTAAGCACAACAACGGTTGGGTTACCGACCATGGGGCCAAAGAGCAAATTGTCCACTCCCATTTCATGTCCACCCTCAAGAAGGGCCCTCCTAGATCACTTGACTTCAATTGGGGCGCCTTTCGCTTCACGGAGCCGGACTTATCGTCCCTTGGAGATTCTTTTTCCGAGGAGGAGGTGCGCAAGGCAATCAATAGTATGCCAAATGATAAAGCTCCCGGTCCGGATGGCTTCACCAGGGCTTTTTTCCAAAAATGTTGGGGCATAATCAAGGTGGATGTCATGAACGCCATTGTGGGCTTTGGGGCGCTTCATGGGCATGATTTCCATTGGCTAAACTCTGCCAACATTGCTCTTCTACCCAAGAAGGAGGGGGCGGAGGATGTTTCTGATTTCCGGCCTATTAGTCTCATTCATGCTATTGCCAAAATCATTGCCAAGTTGCTTGCTCTCCGTCTTGCTCCGTTCATGAACGAGCTTGTTTCCAACGCCCAAAGTGCCTTTATTAAGAAGAGGAGTATTCATGATAATTTCTTGTATGTCAAGAACCTTGCCACTAGGTTAAACAAGGCAAAAACCCCGGCTCTTCTTTTCAAGCTTGATATCCGCAAGGCGTTTGACTCCGTTAGGTGGGAGTACATGTTGGACCTCTTGCAAAGAAGAGGGTTCCCCCCTCGGTTTCGGGATTGGGTCGCCGCATTGTTCTCCACTTCCACCTCCCGGGTGCTTCTTAATGGTATTGCCGGCGAGCCTATTGCGCACGGTAGAGGGCTTAGGCAAGGGGACCCTCTTTCGCCGCTTCTCTTTGTTCTTGCCATTGACACTATATCTCAAATCCTTGAGGAGGCAACAAGGGTCGGCCTTCTTCACAAGCTTCAGGGCCGGGGTACTATCTTACGCACATCTCTTTATGCGGATGATGCGGCCGTCTTTGTGGCTCCGATTAAAGAGGACATCCAAAATCTTGCCATCATCCTCCTTAGCTTTGGGGAGGTTACCGGCTTGTGCACCAACTTTACTAAGAGCCAAGTGGTCCCGATTCGTTGCAACAACGTTGATCTCGATGGTGTGCTTGAGGGTATCCCGGCCACGCGTGCCACTTTCCCTTTGCGGTATCTCGGCTTGCCACTATCGGTGTGGAGCCTTAGAAGAAGGGATTTTTAACATCTTGAAGATAAATGTGCCGGAAGATTGCCTACTTGGAATGGGAAACTTGTCAACATGGCCGGTAGAGTTGCTCTCGTCAAGTCGGTGTTGGCTTCCCAAGCTATCCATCACTTGACTCCCCTTACAATCCCACCGGGTACCTTGAAATACATCAACAAGTTGGAGAGAGCTTTTGTGTGGGCGGCCAAGGACTCTACCACCGGGGCTAAATGTAAGGTCAATTGGGAAGTTGTTTATCGTCCCAAAATTTATGGTGGTCTTGGCATCCTTCACTTGGGGAAATTTTCTACCGATCTTAGGCTTCGTTGGCCGTGGCTTGAGTGGAAGGATAATTCGAAGATTTGGGCGGGTTCCGGGAATCCTTGCTCCGAGCTTGACATGGAAATCTTTTATGCCGCCACTACTATTTCTCTTGGCAACGGCCGCAAGACTTCATTTTGGCATGCGCCTTGGCTAAACAGGGTTAGGCCCAAAGGGATCACCCCTAAAATGTTCGCCATTTGCAAAAGGAAGAATTGGTCGGTGGCTCAAGCGCTCCATGATGATGAGTGGATTAAAAAACTTGCGATCGACGCAACATCATCCATCGATCATCTTTCCCAATTTGTGCAACTTTGGGTTTCTATTCAAAGGGTGCAACTTCGGGTGGATGTGGAGGATGATATATCTTGGAAGCTCACCGACAATGGTCAATACTCGGCGGCATCCGCTTACAAATTGCAATTTTTGGGTCTTGTCGAGTCTAGTTTGAATTCTTTGGTGTGGAAAGTTTGGGCAACTCCCAAGGCAAAAAACCATGCTTGGTTGGCTTTGCAAAAGAGGCTTTGGACAGCGGATAGGTTGCGTCGGCGTAGGTGGGAGAATTGCGGCCTTTGCCAACTTTGCAAGCAAACCGAGGAAAACCATGATCATCTTTTTGTTCATTGCCGATATACCGTGAGGATTTGGGAGCTCCTTAAAGAGTGGCTTGGGTTGCAAGGTATCTACCCCAGGCTTTGGTCCGACCTAGGCATTCACGAGTGGTGGTCCTCCATGGTGGAAGGCTCGGGGCCGCATCGCAAGGCTTTGGCTTCGCTGCTATTGCTCACCGTTTGGGAGATTTGGAAGGAGCGGAATGCTAGAGTGTTTCGTCATAAGTCCTCTCCTTCTTTTGTAATTTTTGATAGTATCAAATGTGAGGCAAGGCTTTGGGTGCTTGCCGGGGCAAAGCGTTTGGGTGATTTGATGCCGGGAGAGTAATCCTTGTAATATTAACTTTGTTACTTTTCTGTAAACTCCTTCTTAATTAATTGGAATGGGGCAAAGCTTTTGCCCCCCGTTTCAAAAAAAGGTGTTGGAGGCGTCGCCAAAGCAACGCGATTCTAACGGTTGAAAAAATGCGAGGTAGATGGAGTGTCTCCGATTCCCGTTGACCCCTTCAGTGTATCGAAGCGGATTGATGGCTCAGCCCGATCAAAACCTGCCTACCGAAGGATGTAGGGAGTGTTTCAGCGTGGTACGGTAGTGTTGGGCCGGTAATTTACACGATAAAATATTTGAAACCCGGCCTACCGAACAAGGCCTTAGGGGTATCGTATTGGAGCTTTGGTACCCCCTGGGTCTCATTCTGAATGTCAAGTTCAGCTCTCCATGTTCTTTTATGTTTAACTGTAATCTACTCCCTCCGTTTAGAAATATAAGATGTTTTAGCTTTGTGAGGTGAGTGTATCTAGACATGTTTTAGTGTATAGGTTCGTTCGAATCTATACACTAAAAGATGTCTAGATACACTCACTTCACAAAGCTAAAATATCTTATATTTCTAAATGGAGGGAGTACTTTGTAAGAACTTCCTCATCACTTTGTACTGGTTTAATCGTTTAGCTTTATTTATTATTTATAAAGCAATGCAAATGTGTTTTTCGAGGATCTCATCACGACCGGCCCGGCTTGACGGTATCCACAAATCAAAACAATCCTTGGCGTTACTCTACAGTCTCGTGTCACCTGCATCCATCAATGGCACGATCTCGACGGATCGACCCCGGGCCAAGGTACCGCCGGCTCCGGATCCATGGTCGAAAGCTAAAGCAAACAGAAACGAAAACGATCGGTCTAAGCTAGCCCCGAACACCGGAATAGTTCCGGTCTCCATCCCGTGACGGCGACGCGCGTATCCTCTACTCAATATCCGACGCCGATCGCTCCCGCGGAGGATCCATGGCGGATACGATGGCGCCGGTCCGTCTCTCGCATCCCCATCGGTCTTTACTCCTGCTAGCTTCGAGCGGAAGGAAGCTTTCAAGCGTGACAGGCGACGCGCCGGCGATCGCCGGTTTATGGGTGGACAGGTGTGAACTGCAATGCGTCCAGAGCTGGGGCTCGTCAGACGACGCGCCAGCAGCGAGCGGTTTGTCTGTCGCCGTCGGCGATCCCACCTCCCCGGCCCGGCGGTGGCGAAGTGTGAACCCCGCATTCTGGGCTCCCGCGGCCGCTGTTGTCCACGGGCGAGCAGGCCATTCCCTGGTGGTGGCGGCGACAGGGCCGTCATCCATGGAGAGATGGTGGTGGTCGCGGTCGCTCGTGCGCCGTGCGCCCCGATCTGCCCTCACAGTGATCTCGTCTGTCTCGGTCGAATGCCAAAAGTACGTTTCACACCTAGGATAGTGATGCGCATTTTTTTTTTCAAAATTCAAAAGGAAAATTGATTGGGTAGCGATGCGCATACTTGGAGACTGCCATTTACGAGAAGTAGCAAAGCGTGACGTATATACGAGAATTAACATGTTAGCATTATATATGTGCATAAACATCTATCCAGCACCCTGTCCCCATGCAAACCAAAACTAAACGTTTCCGTTATTAAAAGTAATGGAAATCGATCCCGTGGTGGGGTTTCGCTTTAAAAAAAACCAAAACTAAACGATATTGTTCAGATTTTCTCAATCAATGCACTCTATATGTTCTAAGACCTCGTTTACAGATGCTCTCATCTGACTCGGTCCTATCTTCTACGCGAAGAGATTGATTCGGATCATAAATCAGAAAGGTCTCAAACGATCAGGAATGGTCCAAACTTGCAGAATAGACATGTTTACCTCATTTGCTGAGCCAAAGATTGGTACACGAAAGGATCAGTTCCAAGTAAATGTTCAGATAAGGATATGAACAGCATTTATTAGAATAGACCGAAGCAACAGATGTGTGACTAGTAGAGCAGGTGAAGCCATCTTTTTCCTGTGAACCTCGAGCTGTTAAAACGTCAACAATTGCTGTGGGATCCGGCTGCTACGTACGTACTACTGCGTTGCATCTCTTGATCTTGTTTAATCCGTGGGTTACTCAACGTAAGCGTCACTCCACGCGTAATGCCATTAATCTCAACTGTCAGGTGTTCGTTCCTTGTCCTTCCGTGGCAAATATTTCAACAGACACTGTAGATACATGGATCATGTAGTACTTGTGATGTCTGCTGGCTGCTGCTGTTTCAGAGTTCTGATCCGTGACCCCGGTAGCAAAACGAGGAACACGTCGAAGATGCAGCGAATCTGAGAAGGGGTGGAAAAAGTTGAAGGTACCGCGATCAATTGGCCAATTGGGTGTCACACCAGTAGAAAACAGAGACAGCCCTGCACGGAACGCCGAAGTATAAGCACGTAACATGTAAGCGAAGTTTTTCAACGGTGCCACGCTTGTGGTGTGATGATGTTGCTAACTGCAAAGGCGTTCCTACCGTGTCACGTCGAAGCAGCTCTCTTGCAGGCTGCAAGATCAAAATTTGTTCGGAGATCCCATCGCACCGAAAAAGGCAACAGCAAACTGTAGAATGAACACGGCCTTGTTTGGGCGAATACAAGTCGCGGCCTCGCTGTGAGAATTTTGCTTCCATAGCTGCTGCTATGGTTGGATTTACTGGCGTACAGAGAATAACAGAAAACAAACACCTATCCTTGCTAATTTTGGGTTTAGAAATACATTGAAGTTCTCCATATAGAGGCAAGCGATATTGAAATTCAACTGATCTTTCATTCCAGCCCATTACCAATACTCTTCGCTGTGCACACAGAAAGTACAAGCAATGTGGCCAGATGACAAACTAGATATATGGCCTTGTGGAACAAGCGAAAAGAAGAATTCAGAAGTACTCTTCTCAAACATCCATTAAGGCCAAATTCCAGCATCCGCTAAACAAACAAGATAAATTCCAGTTTCCAAGTCAGCCTTCAGGAGTCACGCGTGTGGTTAAGATAGCGTGAAAAGTTACCAAAAGTGAGGCCTATCCACATGAAGCCTAGAGTATCTACAAGCCAAATCACCACATAACTACAGTTCAATCATGTTAATCCACGCCCATCCTTCGTTCATACTTCACTATGCTTAGCACTGCCCTCCTTCACATCATCAGCTTCAGCTGCACAAAAATTTCAACATTAACATTATGTAGGCGAGATTGTCTCCTCAGGGAGAAGATGTGCAAGAGATGGTTGGCCAATGGCATGAGTATGAACTCCAAAGAGAATCGGCACAGGTACACATACCCTGTTTCTTCCCCGGTACGCAGCAAGCAAATAAATCTGAGAACGGACGGTCTGGAACAGGGATAAGCTTTCCCAGGAGTGCCAATGGCCAGCTGCATAAAATACAAAAAATCCATTAGCTACTGTTCCAGCCAAAAAGTATCTTCAAACTCTTCAGAAAAACTGACTCATAATACAAAAAATAAAACATTCCACCATAAAGACACATGTTAAAATCATAAACTTTATGTTCTTTGTTAACTGAAGAATCTTACCTGACAAAAGCAAGACCTATCGACACCAACCACAGCTGCCAGCTCAGCCTTACTGTTGACATGAACTTGCCAAGGAACTCGATGATAAGTACCTGGACACAGTACAGGAATAAGCAATAGCAAAAACCAAGATAGCAGCATCTGCCATAAGCAAAAAAAATATTTTAGTGCCTTTACCTGGAGTACAACTGTTATCGCTATAATGGCCATGAAGAGGCGGTTTCCTGTAATACCCTTGAATATATTCAGCTGATCTGGTTTCCTAGCGTTGAACTCATTGAGCACCTGCAGAAGAAGCGATTATGTGACCACGTTTATCCCCACTGTATCAACTGCATGCATTCCCATGTCAGATTAGATCAAAATGAAGAAACTCACTTGGCAGAGAACAAATGTGTTGAATATGAAGGTATTTTTCACTCTTTCAGCATGCGCTTTGTTGTCATGTTTCAACTGCAGAAGGCTCTGACCCTTGAAGGTGAGAGTGAGAAGAACTACCACTTGAAAGAATGCCTGAAGGAAGAACAAGTCATTAGAATGGTATCAGATATTCAACTTCAAGTACATTGCATGAGTAGCATACCATTATGAGCAAGTTCCTCCACATGATATTTGTTATCAAAGGCTCCCTGAAAACAGGTTGAGACGCCATCAGCAAACACAAAGCAAAGAATTTTAAAACTTGCAGAAAAGAAGCTGCCGGCACAGTACTGATACAAATGGATATACTAAGCAATCAATATCATTAAGCTACCACTAATGTCAACAAAAACGTATCCATACAACTGCATGTCATGGAGCAGTCAAGGGGAAGTGCAATCTTATGGCATGCTAGTAATAACACAAACTGCTTGAACTGACCACTCTAGATTCAAGCCGAGCTCAAGCCTGACACAAAGCTCAGCAAGCCCAGCGAGATGAGCTTGGCTTAACCCCACACAAACCATCACAACTAAGCCGAGCTCAAGCCTGACACGAAGCACAGCAAGCCCAGCGAGGCGAGCTTGGCTTAACCCCACACAAACCATCACAACTACACTACACTACACTATGTCACAACGCCCCCACAAACCCCAGATACAAAATGCAATACCCCACAAGTCCCAAATTCTGATCTTGACAGATTAACAATAAGCATAAAAGATATCAATGGTCTGGATGAATGAGCAGTGCGCTTTCAACAGTGGCCTGGCTTCCCGAAAGATGTTAACGAAGGAGCACCGGGACCTCGTAAGTCATGGTAAAGTTTTTGGCCTTGGTGTCATGGAGTGGTCAGGGATGAATCCCCACAATTTCTTGTACTCGTATATGAAATCACACTGGATTTTGTTACAAAGCGAAGACGAGCCCTGGGCAAGTGGCTGTGCCAGATTCTATATACTGTTTCCTTGTTGGGAGGACTGGCCAGCCGGTCAGACTCATGGCAGGTTTAAGGGGATGCACACATTCTGCTAAAAAAATAGACCAGCCAAGTTTGAGCCCAGCTCCTGGCTTGCTTAACCAAACTTCGTTGACCATTAACAGCTACGTCCAAGAAAGAAACGTGAAAAACCGTATTGTATATCCATTCTTCAAAAATTGTTTGTATGAGTCCCGATACTCCGATTTAGAAAGAGGTCAAGAAAACATGATTCTTATGATCTTATGAAGCCATAAAAATTGGTAAATCACTTCCAAAACTTTCTTGAGGAACCAAGAAATATATCTATTAGCGATACCACAAGTCAGAGAACAAACCTCCGTCCAACCGGTGGTCTCTGCATAAGATGGTTGTTTGGTGGCTCGGTCGCTAATGCAAGTGCTCCCAAAGTGTCCATGATTAGATTAACCCAGAGCAACTGTAAACAAAGGAAGCAAAACCAACAGAAAATGTAACTCCTGTCACAGAAACTAGAACGAAGAGCTTACATTGTCTAATAAACACTTGCAGAATCTGAGCATACAGAAAACCTTAGAGACTACGGTTAAATATACCAAAAACAGGAGCACCTAAAACTCAAACATAGTGAAAAAGAACTTCACCGAGAAATCCAGAAGTTCCCAGGCACATTATATCATATATAGTTACGAAGGAATCAAACCTGGACAGCATTCAGCGGAACATCACCAGAACTGATGGCTGAAACCACATTAATTATCAGTGCTGCGACATTTACAGTTAGCTGGAACTGTATGAATTTCTGAATGTTCGCATAAACTGAACGTCCCCATCTGACAACCTAAATCCACAAACAGATATCAGATGTTGAAATAGTACGAAGCTAACGCAAGAGAGCACATTGTTCATACCCTCACAATTGAAGCAAAATTGTCATCCAAGATAATAATATCAGAACTCTCCTTAGCAACTTCAGTCCCCTGAATGCCCATTGAAAGACCAATGTCGGCCTAATAAATCAAGACTTGTGTAAGTAATACTGGATGATGGTTCTCAAACCGTCTAGAAACATTGCTTCACAAACTGAAAAATATAATAAACATTAGTAATTCACAAACCTCATGTAGTGCTGGGGCATCATTTGTGCCATCGCCAGTTACAGCAACAACATGACCTCTGCTCCTCAGTGCCTTAACAAATAAAAGCTTATCGTTTGGTGAAGACCTCCCCATCACCTGTAACAATTTACATAGTGCACTTAAGTTTAAGGCTAAAATAATTATCATATGTAGAACATACAGAAATTGATGTGAACCAGGCCAAATAAAGACAACAATCTATGAAGAAAATAAGCACACACATGAAAAGAAGACCTTGTTTACTTAAGCGAATGGAAAGTTGTATGCTATATTTCTTAACAATCTAGCACATAACAGAAGGTGAAAATAAAACAAGACCCCAGAACAAACAAATGAGACACAAGTACGCATTATATGAGAACTTTTGGTCAATTTCTACAGAGATAATGTGAACCATCTGCACTACTTGACAGCAATCAATCATTTTCCTTGGAATTGGTTTCACATGTCTCACCTTCCAGGTCCAAGAATCATCATAGAGAACAAGAAAAGTTACAACAAACAGAAACACTCTGATTTTTGTACATCACATGAAAGTTGTGGATTGGTATAACAGTTCATGGTTTCACACGTAATACACATATTACAGACCAAAATCTATGTTCATATTGACTGAAAAGCAAATTTCAACATGATGCAAGTAAAACAAGGAGAATGCAGAACATACACAGATTTTTTCAGCAACTTCCTCCCTCTCTAAATCTGATAATTCCCTAAACGTCTTCCCTTCGATTATGATTGGCTCCGATACATTGGGATCAGTAAGTATACCACATTCCAAGGCTATGGCTCTGGCAGTTTGAAGATTATCTCCAGTGCACATACGGACCTAACAATTCAAACAACAAACTAAATAATAGTGACCAGGATGAATCAAAGGTATCAAATTCGTCAAAATGGAAGACATATCTTCTTCATTTTCTTCACGTTGTGACTAACTGAAGTATAGATTCATGACAATATGCAATAATTACCTTAATTCCGGCTGCCGTACACAAGCGGATAGAATCTTCAACTCCTGGGCGGCATGGATCCTATAATTTAAACTGGTAAATTTCTTGCAGCCTAATACAGTTAGTTTTCTTTAAAAAGGCTGTTCTAGGTGGCTCATGCCTCATAAAAGCTGCTGCTTGATGTCAGCAAATGTTACATTACTAATAACAAGGCAATTAATAAAACTGAAATCTCATGGAGGTCAGACATATGTTAACTTTGCTTAGCAAATCTTGTGCATGCCACAGTCCACAAATACTATTAAACTGACGCAACTTTTACTAGAATACAGATGTATCTATACTTGTTTCAATGTGCAGATAAAGTTGCGTCAATTAATTTGAGGCGGAGGAAATACAATTATAATCACTAACAACGAGTCTTGTGTTTTCGTGAAAAAAAAAACTAACAGCAAGTCACTAAAAGCATAGCATCCAGGTTTGTTATTTACCTTTATTCCTACAATACCAAGCATAATCAGGTTATCTTCAGGTAATATCCACTCAGCCCTCTGATCCTCATTAACATCACTCATCTCACAGGGTCTGTACGCAAATGCAACACACCGGAGGCTAGCCACAGCCATGTCTTCTATGAATTTCTTAAATTCACTAACCTGCAACAATAATTTATTAGTTAGTTACAAAAACATATTTGTACTCGGATGAATGATTAAAATTTGATCAACAACTTTACCTTCTCAGGGGTCATTGAATGTTTTGAACCATCTGTGTCAAGCCAATCTGTGCATGACTCCAAAATAAGTTCTGCAGCGCCTTTCCAGTATATATGAACCTCTGAGTCACCCTACAGAAGTAGAAGAAAAAGCATTAATTAAATCATGCAAGTACAGAAAGGAAAACATCAGATGCATGTGACAACAGATTAACAAACAACAGTTTATGGCACAGGCTTTTTTTCAAATTATTCGTTAAAGCCTTTGAAGGCAAGGATGTACATGGTTAGCGGTAGTCAATTGTCAATATACATACTAACAGCATTAATACGAGATAGAATTAATCAGCTACTAGAACTTAACAATAATGTTTGAACAATTGAGGCTAGGCTGTCAGTAGTACGCTATCAAGACAGGATACTATAAGCATATCACGAGAAGTTGTCAGCAAGATGCAACAAAAAATTATTGTTTATCCAAAAGTGAAGTTGACATAGCTGCAGATAAAATTAATTACCACATGCACCGCAACCCCGCCTCTCTTTTTTTCTGAATTGAATGGGAAGACTTGAAGAATAGAGGACTTCGATCTTGTTTCATTAAATTTCATACCGAGCTGTAGAAATATGCAGATCATCGTTACCAATCAGGCAATAGAAAGGATCTAGGCTGAGGCTACTAAGAGGCTGTATCTGTACCTGCAGCCCCCAAGACAGTATAGCCTTTTCAGTTGGCGATCCAGTCACCTCTGGAGCTTGACCACCCTGCGACATTGAACAGAAGTCAGTAGCCACCAGGCTGATCCATAACATGAGAACAAACAAAAAAAACTGATGTTTGTTCTCATGGAAGAAAAGGAGAAGGTTACGTAAATGCCAAGCAGGAGCAATACTCTGACCAACAAAGGGGGGAAAATACAAGTATAGACTGACCTCAGGCTCAAATATGCTTCCAGATGTATTCTGAGCAATGCCTTCAATAACCATGGTCGAGACACTAGCAGATAACATCTCAGTGTTATCACTAGGGACCATCTTCTTTCCACCAAAATATGCCTCCACAACAGTCATCTTAACATTGACAGTGAAGAAAGAGGAGAGTCAAGGCCAAGCATATTCCAAAAATCACAAATCCTAATCTTGAATTTCAAAGTATTAAGAGAAGAACAGTAGTGAAAAAGTTATCCCAGCATCTCACCTGATTTAAGGTTAAAGTGCCAGTCTTGTCACTGCAGATGGTTGTTGCGGAGCCCATTGTCTCACATGCTGAAAGCCTCCTGACCTATAAGTAGGAACCAGTTCACAGAATGCATCAGGCAGGCTGTTGCAAGTCCCAACATGTAAAGTACTCCAATGCATGCAAGCAATGTAAATATACCAGAGCTTTGTCCCGCATCATTTTACGCATCGAAAAAGCAAGCCTGGAAGAAATATGCAGGGTAAGTTATTGCTAGTAATGCGAATAGTAAATTATTGCTAGTAATGCCTAATAGTAAATTAGAGTAATTTCATGCTTACGTCAATGTGACAGCCAATGGAAGTCCTTCAGGAACAGCCACAACCACAATTGTGACCTAATTACATCCCAAGATGGTAAGGTAACAGAAAATGTAAAACTGAATCAGGAGGCATGAATAGTAAAGCTAACACCTACCGCTACTGTGAAGATTTTAACTATTCCCTTTATTGTCTGGCCTACACCCATCTTTCCTTTCACATATTGCGGAGACCCATCCGGATTGTAGGTATGCCCAGTGAAGTACCTAGAATAAAGGGCAGTGACACAGATAAACCAAAAAGGTACTTGGAAAAACTAAAACATGCATCGATTATACCTGCCCAAGAGAACAATAAGAACCACAACAGCAACAGAAAGTCCAATTATTCCAATGAAGGTAGCGACACCATTCAAGCGAACCTACACAAGAACAATACAAGAATGCCACATGTGCTCAAAAAAGCATGCCAGTGCATTAACACATGCCAGGTTAGTAAGAATTATCAGATCAAACCTGCAAAGGTGTTTCTTCACCAGAATCTTCTGATATGCTTGCCATCAGTAGTCCCCATTCAGTATTAATACCCACAGCAGTTACCTGGATATTTTACAGTAAAATTCCAATGGTCAATGTTCTTATTGCATAAAAGACCTCAGTAGCTTGTCCTCAGCCCTGACCACTATATATTGATTAAAGAGCAAGTTCACAATGCATACTATGACACCAACAAATAACTGTGCTGTCAGCTCAAGCTCACTCCGGTTGGCCCAAAAGAAGCCAAGTCTCCTACTACGTGTCACAGAAGTGTCACACTTTCCCAATGTGGGAAGTGCCACTGAGAGTAAATTATATTCCCAACATCAAACTAAAGTTCTATTCGAAGTTGGGATTTACATATGTAAATTAACATTTTATTACTACATCAGATGGCATGATTAACTTACAAAAATATGGAAAGTTATTATATGCAAATTTTCTTTGACTACGATAGACTTCCAAAATCAGCACATACTACCAACAGTTATAGCATCATGATACCTTCTGATCTCACAAAGAAATAGTTTCAACCAGCAACAATTGATTATCTTATACAATATCAAGTCCCCACAAGAAAGTTGCACAAACTTATGCAAGATGGATCGGCGAGAAGCTGATTCACAAATTCACTTCTGCTTCACAGAGTGCAAAAAGTTTCAGACCTTAAAAAGAGATGTTTGTCTCATTTTCTCCATTTGTAGGTACAGAGAGAAACTCACCAGCATTGTACCATAGCCATCAGCAACTTTGCAACCAGACATCATGAAAGGTGACTTCTGGTCTTTATTTACCTTAAAAATGAACCACCACCTTGCAGTGTAAGGTTAGAACTTCATAAAGAGTTAGTTCAAGAAGTAGGTATGAGAGTTAACTCACGATTTTGCTTTCTCCTGTCATACTTGATTCATCTACGGAAAAGGAGTGACCACTGATAAGGACCCCATCAGCAGGCACCTACAAAGAAATCAAATTACCCCTTCAATTTCTATACTGTTTGCAGCCACTTGACGCAAAATATATAGACAACTTTGCACCTGGTCACCAATCTTGAGAGGCACAACGTCTCCGACAACCAAATCATATATTGATACCTTGATTCGCCTTCCAGCTCTGACTACCTGAATGAGATTATTTGGGGCGTCATTTGAGAAAGAATAAGCAATTTATAGTGTGATGTGCCTCAAATCAAATGTACCTCTAGGTGAATATTCTGTTTCTCTTCATTCAAATTTTGGAACTGCAGTGACTGCTTGTAATCACTAAAAGCTGCAACAAACCAATATGTTTTTCAAGTTCACAGCAGCTCCCATACATAACCTTAGACAGGGAAAATGATTATGGAAGCATAGCATACCGGTAACAAATACAACAAGGAGCACCGCAAAAGCGATGCTGGCTCCATCATACCAGCCTTCTTTTATCCCCTGCAAACCAGGATAAGTTGTCATGGGAGTTTTATACAGCCATAACAAGAAAAAGAATGGCGGCAAACAATCTAGTTAGAGGTAAGCAGCTGGGCAAATAGTGCAAATGAAACGGAAGTAAGATATGCTTTCAATTCAATATACAAATAAATAAAGTTGGCTGAGTTCGAATGTCTAATGACACCACATGAACAGCAAGGTAATCAAAGTACTCATACATAAATGAAATGATGCTTGGCCAATTCGGATGTAAAAGGAAGAGGAGAACCAAAGGTGTGATGCGCACCTCAGTGTATATCCCCAAGGCAAGGGAAACAGCAGCAGCGACCATGAGGATGATGAGTGTCAAATCTTTACAGGCGTCCCACACAAAAGACTGAATAATAGTAGTAACACACCAGGATTGAGCACCCTTGAGAGAAAACATCAACTGCCATATAATTATAAGAGAACCATATGCATACCAGGAAGCTTCTCCCTTTCTTACGAGGGTATGTATTCGACCCAAATGCATTTTGCCTCTCTGTCAGATCTGAATCCTCTCCATTTATTCCCTTCTCTGTATCGGTCTTTAGCATATTTGCTACCCCTGCAATCTGTAGGGCAAGTTAAAGGCTGAAAACTATCACAGAAATGTGAAAGCCAGTGACACCGGATTTAGCTCACCCCTCCATACTGCTGTAGAGCTGAATAGTTGTTGTCTCTGGTCAGTAAGGTGAGCTGTTCTTCTTTAATTCCAAAGCCCAGTGCACCATCAACATGTGGTACTGCAAAATTCAGCATCAAAGCAATCATATCAGATACTTGGGAAACTGAATTGCACGAATTTGGATGATCTGTTCAAATCATGAGTATACAAGACAGTGCTCCTACAAAGCATTATTAAATGGTCTGCTTCGATGGAACTACATGAAGTAGCCAACCCTAAAGTGATCATATGGAGGAGCACAAGCGAAACTAAGCAGGTGAGTAGCTAAAAAAAGAAAGAGTACCTGCTGTCTCCTTTGGCTGAGCACCGACTCGAGCTGCCTCTTTAAAACGGTATGCAGCCTGAAAAGGGAAATGAATATTATCAGCATACATAAACCAAATTAAACAGAAACAAACACGACAGTAAAATACCCTTATAACATGTGCTTGTGCACGAATTTTTCTGATGACTTCCTCCCTCTGCTCCTCTTTTTTCAAGTCGAGGGTGTACCGGAAGCGCCTAGATGCATTCAGCACAAGAGCTGCTTGCTGCAACAGACACAAGATAACATGATTATATTGATAAACACCTAGTAACAGGGAGAAGAAAGACTCAATGTGTCCAGCCTCCTACAAAATAAAGCTCCAGTTGCTGATAACATCCAGCAGATCACATATTACACTAGCCACTGCTCACTAGCATGAAATACACTACATAACATATCAATATCCAATGTTCTCTGGATGACCGTAAATAACGTGAAATGTCTAATTAAAATCTTGGCATCATTATCATGTCAAGGAAGAGATAAAACATAAAGGCTACTGAAAGGTGGCATTTCTTGCCATTTTATAAGCCGATTTCAGTATTAGTGCTTCATCATGCCTGAATAAATTTGGTCATGTTCATGGTCTGATGATACTTCCATTATCTACAAGAAAATGTAGCCAAAGGGTCGCCAGCGCAACCAGGACAATCTGTGTGCAGCCTACTTTGGTATTAAGCCGTCAGAAACTCCAATGTTCAATAAGATCCACCATAAGTACAAAAATATTTTCTGAAGACACAATTACACATACTCCCTCCAACCACTATTACTTATCTCTAGTATGGATGTATCTAGATACTTAAATGTGTCTAGATACATCCACATTACCGATAGGTAATAGTGTTCGGAGGGAGTATTGTATTTCGCTCTCCCTGAAGCTGTTAGTTAGGTCCAAATACAGCAGGGCATGCGGACGAACATGTTCCAAGAAAAAGGAAATCGATCAAAACCCATGATTACCAGCAACCACTTGCATGTGGCTACCAGCCCCCCAGTGGGGATCAAATCAAGCTACAGCCACATATTTCAACAAGGTCCAGCTAATATCTCCCACTCTTACTAAAAATATATATGTGAGCGTGAATGACGTCCAAGGGTTGTTGCTAATGGTCCCGGATACAGCAGGGCTTTATGAAAAGACCACTGTAAAGCAAATCTGGAGAACTCGCACATGATAACAGCAGATTATGTCGTTTGCATTCTGTACTGAATCAACCAACGCAGATACTGACTATTAAGATTGTGAAATTAGACAGGTTGGAATGAAGTTCTCGGATTGCTTGAAGACTTGAATGCCGCAAAATGTAACCAATCTACCATGAAACTAACAGTACTCTCAACTAGCGAAGCTATCGGCTGCAGCATTTGACCCCTACTGTTGAGTCAAACCCAGATATACAGTGCCTATCATCTAATCTAAAAAAAATAGGAAGAGACTAGTATTGTCCTATCCAACTCGGGACGCCACGACGACAGAGCAGGTCGGCAGCTCAACATGGCAGTTCGACGCGTGGCCACACAAAAATATTATAATGCGCGTCTACAGAGTTCTCAACAGCGCCAGTACATTTAGAAATTAAACAAAAAAGCGGGCGTATCCCTAAGAAAGGGAAGGGGCAACCCAAATCTAACGCAACTTCTCAAGTCGAGTCAAAAGCAACGGAACAATTTCGAACGCACTGAGGGCAACGCAAGTGGGAAATCGAACAAATTCCGGAACAGGCAGGCGCGCCTACTACACTGAATCAGAGGCCCAAAGGGGCCCACACGCCGCGGTTGAAATCGAATCGAAGAACAAAGGGGCCCGAACGGTGCATCCACTCGGAAGCAAAAGTGGAACCGAAGGGGATATCTAGTTTTAAAAACGGGGGAGAAAGTAAGCTAGCAACTCCAAATCTGAAGGCAAGCACGAATGCCAGAGGGCGAGGGGAAAGCGTCAGAAGTACTAGCATAGGAAACACTTCTCTTCCTAAATCTATCAGAAGTGGGGGAAAAACATCTATTCGTGTGCAGATGCGAACCCGATTTCAGAATGCCGACGCAGAAACCACGGGATTATGAACTCTACACTCGAAACTAGAAAAACGGTGGACGGAGCTAGCGATATTTTTTCGAATCGAAAACCCTAAGCGGCCGGAAATAATCCCGAAATACGGGGAAAAACTAAGGAAAGGGCCAGCAGAAACCCTCGCTCTCGAAAACAGGAACCAGCACTTCCCGAAAACCACAAAACACTCGCCGAAGCTATAGCTCGTATGAGAGAGACGAGGTAGAGTAAGGAGGAGGAGGGGCTCACCCTCCACTTCTTGAGCCGCTCGATGGGAGCCCGTTTGGCGGGGATGTCGAACGTGTCGGCGCGGCCGCCATCGAAGCTGCCCCGCCGCGCCTTGGCGGAGCCCGGCGCTGAAGACTCCATCCGCTCCTCGCCCGCCGCGCACACACCGCCTGCACTTGAGTTCCGGCGAGGGTGAGAGACGAGGCGCTCTGTGCCCCGCTGCTACGGTTACCACGATAAAATAGTGACACGCCGAGGCCGTGCCCTGCCGCTTTATGAGGACGGGGTGGTGGGCCCGGCTGGGATAGGAAGAGGAGAGGAAGCCTCGCTGTCCCGCTCCCGCCTCTGTTGCCCAAAAATATTTACTAGCACTGTCAGGTCTCCAAGTACATTATTTTGCTGGGACTCAGAGTATGACAGGTGGTCCCGCTCCCGGCTAAAACTGTGTCAGTACGGAGATCTTTGGTCGGCGGAATTTTTTAGGGGAAATCTTAGCTTAACGCGAGTAGTTTTGAGTTGGTTCGCATATGAAGCTTCCATAGAATTTCTTCCAAAATGCTGTGGGTGATTTTTCTTCGATCTCTTGCATGCCATCTTTTGACGTTGGTTTCCTTTTGAATCGAACGTTGCCCTAAACTGAGACTTCCTTCTCGTCCACGGTTCCGCGCTGTTTACATGCAATTATTAGTACAAAGTATCACATTTCCGTACGATACGAACTGCCTGAGAGAAACTCGATCGTCCTGGTACGCAGCATATATTCGTATATGCGATTTTCTCATCTGTCTTTAATGATAGACGTATGAAGCCAGCGTATCTATTCATAACTATGGGCAGGCAACTTCACAACTATAGACGGTAATTTGAGAACATTTTTTTTTTACAGGGTAATTTGAGAACATGCTAGGAAACTTCCCAACACCGGTTGCCGATTTAGCAAACAACGAGTACAACCAAGTTAGCAAATTCACTATCTCAAAAAAGAAGTTTGCAAATTCACGATAACAGTAGAGCCTTAGTTAATTTCTTAACAGCGGCTAGGCGATTTATCAACAGCTAAAAATGACTTAAAACTTAAAACAAACATAAGTAGGCAACTTTATAACATTGGTAGAAAATTTTATAAATAGGCAATTTTGGGAGCAGCGGCATGCAATTTCACCGATAATGGTAGACAGCTTCACAACAGCATTCAAGTTGAGAAGTTCGGAGCAAATCCAGCTTGTTCTTGATCATCTCAAAGCGCTAGTCGACACCAAAGAGGTCTGCCAAAGAAATAAGGGCATTAAAGATAGTGCATGAGACGAGAACACGTGAATTGTCAGCTACTTTGCCTGGAGCGAAGAAAATTTTAAACAAGTCTAAAAATGTATATTACTACTACTAAGAAATTGCTTTTGGAGTTCAAGCTAGACAAGCCCCTTTTTTCTTGAAATAAACAAAAAAATGTTATTTTCAAATTTCAAAAATTATGAACAAAATCATAGATGTTGCCAACGATCAGTGGCAAATCTAGCGTCTTACAACCGAACGTTCCAATGTTTACAATATAATAATGAATGAACAACATAATTTAAAAGGCCTATTAAAATTTATAGAAAATACACTATAAATGGCATAATTGGGCCTAAATATGATCATACTTCCAACAAATGGCCCCAAAATATGCTTTAAGATGTTAGAGATCTAGTGTGGAGTGTTTATTTTTGCATTTGTAGTTCGGTGTCATGGCACCCATGGAAACCCCACTAGATCTACAATGCCAATGGTGTATTCTGCTGGCATATCCACGCTATAACCAACCTATAATTAATACATAGTATTTCACTATAATTTGCACCTGTTGAATACATCACTGGCCAGATTAATAATTTTTTCAAAAATATAAACTAATAAATTTAAAAAAAAATACAAAGGGGGGGCTAGTGTAGCCCAAGCTCTAAAAGGCGGCACTCATTACTGGTACTACATCTGTTTATATTTACTTAGCATTCTACTTTTAGTTAAAGTCAAAGTTTACATAGTTTGAATATAATAAAAATATCAATATCCATCACAAAAAAATATGTAATATGAAAATATAGTTTATAACTATTCTAATAAATCTGGAAAAACATTTTCAAAAAAAATAAAAAATTAAGAACAAAAAATTAGCACGTACATCTCGATACTCCATGTGCACGTGCTAAGTTTCGCGTAAAGCCGGCATTTTTTGTGTCTTACATAAAAAGATAAAAAAATGTTGCGTGCAACATCTATTTTGGTACCAAATTTTGTTTTTTAACACGCAACACAAAAAAATATCATTTTCTTGTGAAACAACTTTATGAGAACATAGAATGTCGAGATCTACGAGCAAAAAAATTCATAGAATTTTTTTGAAATTTTAACTTTGCTTAAAACAGATTTCAAAAATCAGAAGCATATGCTCCGGGGTCCCAAAACGCCACCAAATTCGATTTTAGACATGGGAGTCCCATGTCTATAATCGAATTTCCCTGATGTAGATGCTAATATTTTCGTAAATATTTAATAAACATATAAACTTTAACTATGACTAAACCCGCAACGCGAAGTAGTAATTGTGAACTGGAGGGAGTACTCTTGTACAACGGGTTATGCTACTTGTTAGAGCAATTGCACGCGTGTGTTTCTTTCCTCCTTACCATGAAAGACATACGGTGTAGCTAGGTGTAGTTATCTCCGTGAGACAATCTATGGTGCCTCCATTTGGGCAAAACTTGTTGGATGTAGCTTCCTACTCGTATGAATAATTGCAGATTTGGGGGGTCTTAATTTTTCTCCTTTCATACACACAGTTATACTATTGGGTCAGCACATGCCAATTGGCCATCTCACCAAAGTACAAGAGTATGAAATTCATCGCTGTATTTTAAATATTGGGTGTTGTTCTATTCACATAAGGTTTCGTGTTCCCGCAATATAAGAGGGGCGCTGGATCCCATCCTACCGGCCAATCTAATCATTTAATCTTCGAGTCAAAGAATTGATCATAGCCAGAGTGCATGAATGAATGAATGAACTTAGGCTGTCCATGTGGCTCCTCGTGAGGGTGCCTTGCAGGCCTAACATGAACACTCGTCGATTTAACACTACTTCTAACCCAAAGCATATATTCTTGGTCGCACAGAACGCCTATGCAGAACATGCTTTGCCCTCTCCATAGACTTCCATCACAGAAATTGCAACCGGTAACTGGCTTCTTCTCTTTTTACTTTCGACGAAGAGGACCTCGATCACTCGCATTTTTCCTCGAGCTGATCAAAGGTTCGAGCTTTACACGTACGGCCAGACAAAGCAATCAAACTGAACCGAATATATGACATTTTTCAAAGTGTCGCTGTTAGTACTTCTTAACTTTACACGTACTGCTAGTTGTACTTGCAAATCAAAGAACCCAGAACCTCCTGTTTAATCAAGCCGCGTTTGAACCTGAGTAGGTAAAGGTTGGATAGAATCGGAACAGCAGCTTGCTTACTTTGTTTATTTATTTAGTTCATGCATCCATCTACTTTCCTTGATACCACAGTGCCTTCTCTACGGAAGCCGAAAGCATGGAGCCCTGGTACTTGTGCAAAGAAAATCAGACAAGTGAGTTCATGGCTTTCGCTGGCCGTTACATCGATCTCCCAAGACCGGGCAAAGTTAAAAGAGCCTGGTCTTGCAATAGTTTCTCGGTTACAAAAGAGAGAGAAAGCACAAACCAAACCCAAAGAGAAGGGAGAACTAGCTGGATGCACTCATACACATTCTAAAACGGGTAGTGGTAGGAGCAACAAATCAAAAAGCTCAGGGGTTGTTTGACTATATATATCAAAAGAGCAGATCGCATGCCGATCGACTATTCGACTTGGTATGTAAGAAAAGGATGAACTCCATGCTGAAGCAATGTATCTACGGCTACTATCCGAATCGATGGTCAAATCGTAGACCGATGATGTAATTTGGTGAATAGATCGATAATGTACTTTGGTGAATTGGGAGATTCGTGTGTGAAATTTTGTTTCTTAGTACTCGTAAAACAAGTCCTTTTAACTCTGAAACTTATACTATTCCTTGATTTTCCTTAATGGAGGAAAAACTTTAGTAACTAAAGATCTCCGTCTGCATATAAGTATTCTCCAGTGGATGAACCATACTCTAAATCTTATCGTCGTATTTAGCATGGAGACAAAACCACACCACCATCTTGTTCTTGTATGCAGATGAATAATGTGAGTTAATAAATACTTCTATCATCCCAAATTAATTGTCGCAAATTTCTCTGGAACAAAAGACAGAGAAAGCACAAACCAAACCTAAAGAGTAGGGAAAACCAGCTAGATTCCCTCATACACATTCTGAAAGTAGTTGTGGTAGGTGCAACAAATAAATAAGCCCAAGGTTTGTTTGACTATACATATCAATAGAGAAGATTGTATGCCGATCAACTTTGCATGTACGAAAGGAAGAACTCCATGGTGAAGCAATGTACCTAAGGCTACGGTCAAACCAACGTCAATCCAAGATCGTTGATGTATTTTGGAGATTTTTTTTGTGAATTGGCATTTCAAAAGGAAAATGTGCCACACAGGATGATGTCTAATTATTTGTAAGAAAACACTAATTTTAACCCTGAAGACTCGGTTGTGTCTAAATGGATGATGCCCAAACTTTTATTATGGGAAGCAAGGTTCTATTAATTCATATATTCAACAATATACAAGCGTTCTCCCATGGACAAAACCATCTTCTCAGTCTCACCATTATATTTAGCGTTATATTTAATCTCACCATTATATTCATCAGTATAAAGAAATACATGTACTCCCTCCGATCGGAAATAACTCCGATCGGAGGGAGTAGTTCTTTATACTAATGAATAAATTTGTACTATGTCCCCGACAGTTATTTCCGATCGGAGGGAGACAGTTATTTCCGATTCGTGCTATACATCTTTTTTATAGGTCGTTCGAGCTCCATATTAAATTTAGCAACATACATCCAATGGTTGTGAATAAATTATTAGTGGATTCTCAAGACGTACATGCTCCCCGAAAAGTATAATCAGTGCTTTGTGTATTCAAAAATAAATTGAACAAGGGTCAGTCTTGGGGACCGAGAAGATAGTTTCCATTACGGTCGAGTTACGATTCACATTCTGGACTAGATTTTATTATTTTTGTGTAGCCTATAATAAAAAGAAAATCATAATAAAATTTCTCATACTTGTAGATTACATATCATTGACTATATCAAAATTCATTTTGTAAATTTTTTAAAATTTAAAACTATACTTTTACAGCAAAATAATAAAATAAAATAGAGGAAGCACACCCAAAACCACCTTTCGTCCTTTGATAGGCTCTCTCAGTAATAACGGATGTGATTAAAATCGTGTTTCACTCCGTCTGGAAGCAAACACGTACAGCTGTTCATTCCGAAAGTAGTAGAACGGGACGTGGCGACAATATTTTACTGGATGATCGACATAATTAAAGTGGGTGGGACAAGTGCAGCTATCTCACCGATCGTCGATATCTAATACTATGCACGCACGTATGGTTTGATTCGGCCGTTTCTCTCTTTCCCCGCGGCATAGCATCCGTGACGGCGCACGGTCGACCTAATATCAAACCCCTTTTTTCTCACTACTTTTCTCCCACTGAGAATGAGAATGTTCCGGAGCCGGAGCTGCTTGAAAATCCAGAGCCGGTTGGTCGACCGTTTCCCCTGCCGCGAGCGAGGTGGCAGTGCCGGGCTCTGGATCACGGGACACGCGTTACTATGCAGAGACTAATGGAAGTGATCGTTATTTTTTGTCTTGGCGTGATCGTCTCGCCAAGTGCCAGACCCAGAAGAATAGAAGACGGAGAGCTTCCGCGGTGTGGCACTAAAATATGATCCGTTTAATCATGGTGCGTCGCTGATGAACAAGAGAATGTGACGTGGCATTATCGCATTGTTATTGTTAATCTGCTACAGCTGGTGGTTGTGGAGTATACGTACGTGCCGACATGCATGGAGGGAGAGGTACGTGGCTTGGAACGTGGAGCACCACCACGTACGCATAGCTGGTGGTACGTGGCCTTCTGGCGAGGCAAGTTGGTCGAGTGCCCATCCAGCTTTGGCATTTGGTGACCGGGACAGGAGTTCATTCACTACAACACGAACAACCCTACACCAACACATAGCTTGCAACGGTGCTGGCATTCGTATCTAGAGTCCACCTTCCCCACGTCCCCACGCCCCCACGCCCAAAGTCTTCTATAACCATAAAAAAAAATGTTTTTTCTGTAAGCCGCCCAACTCCTCATCCACAACCCAACTCTCAATCTCGTGCTGTGCAAGTCGTTCTTAACCCTAGCAGCCGCGCACGCGATCGAAGGCGCCGCCACAAATCAACCCGGCGACCATCGGAGCTCCGGTAACCCCTGCCTCGGCCCTCTCTCTCAAGTCTATACTGCTCAGTTTTGGCTTGTCCGTTACCTCTGTTCCTTTGTCCTTCAGATCGATCCATGTGCGATTTCCGATCTCACCTCCGTGTTCAAGAATGAGGCAGGCAAGCTCCACCCTAGAGTGTAGGAAGGAGCCCACATCATCAGTTTACATTGCGTGCAGAGCCACTCCACGGTGTCGCGCGGATCCGGCTGCAAATTTGCATCGTGAGGTCGAGCCATGGTGGACTGCCTTCCGCTGTAACTCTTCATTATTAGCTCGACCCTTTGGCAGCGCAGGTTTGATGAATTCACTTTTTTTCTCCTGTATTTAGCTACGCATCAAGCCATGGTATTTGCGTATTTAGTCTGGATGGTTAGCTACGCATCAACTCGTACTGATTTCTGATCTGATAGTGGAAGTCACTCTCTACATTTCTTTGTGTGTCTATGTGGCAACCTCGATGCAGCTTCTTTGTGTGTCTGTGTTTCGTGTGGGTAGCCAGGTTGGCTGTGGTGGTGTGCCCAATATGGTCGTGTTCTATGACGATATTGGTGCATTGTACGGGTTTTCGGCCGGTTCCCCTGCAAATGAACCGGTCAATTCTCTTCTTCTTTTTTAAATAAAATGAGGCAAAATTGCCCGTTTTGTTCAAAAAAAAAAAACTCTCTACATTTCTGGTTTGCTACGCATCAACTCATACAAATGACAAACTATATATCAAAACTACTTGACAATTCGGATTGAGTTATATATATATAATATAATCATATCTGAAATGGGCGATCGCCGCTGTATGCACCTCTATAAAACTCTGCAATAATGTTATTTTCAACTTTATGTCAGTAAATAGGTTCCATCGCCAGTCTTAGCATGCCGCCGGAGCCAACGAGTCCATCACAGGATCTGCCACCGCTGCTAGCCATCCTCCCTCACTGCCGCAGTGCCAAAGGTGGAGGCATTGCTTCCCCTGTGGTTTGAAATAAATCAAGATTTCTAAATTTTATACTGAAGCATCCTAAATTCACTGTCTAAATATTCTCCTTATTACAAGTAAAAATGAGGCACCGACAAAGGGCGCTCGAATATGCAGATTCTCAAATCCAACTCTACAAGACGGATCTTGGATGGGATAGCGAAAAGAAGACATGTTGATCCACACTTTATTGTTTCTGTTTCTGAACCTTTAAACATATGTTTTTTATAATTACCCCGATTGTTATTATTGTTTTGAAATTATAATCATGATAGCTAACCTGTTTTTTGGGGTAAAAACTTATGTTTATTTTTGTTCATTGATTTTTTTCAGGTTGATCTACCTTTTCGATTGTGCAACAATTTGAATAATAAATCTCTTGGGTCTTGACACTTCATTTATCTTCCGATAATTGAAAAACTGAGCAGACAAGATAATAGTCCATACCTTGCCAGTGTAGCTATAAATCTCTTGGGTCTTGACACTTCATTTATCTTCAACCACTCTATTATCGAGATGGCTCTTTGAAGATTAAGGTACGTACTATAGTTTCAGTTTAGTTTCTGATATCAGCTTCCTAAGTATAAATACATCAGTAGATACATAATATTTACTTTAGACGCAACATTGTCGCGAACTCTTAATTCAGCATACCATTGGTCTGATTCATTTCACTGAACTCTGCGCCTTTTTCAGTGTTATTCATGTCGAGTGTAAATATTATGCAATATTTTCACACAAACTAAAGAGAGGACTAGTTATGACCAAGTCAATAGTTAGTTCAATTTAGGTTGCTTCGTACTAGTTGCATATTCTAACTAGATTATAATCATATAACATTAATATTCAATTTTTCTAGCAAAGAAACATGTAGACAAGTGCTCTGCATGGTGGTGAATAGAACAGAGAGTATGCAGTAGAGTTGAGTACACCTTTCTCATTGTTTTTTCAACACCGATTCTAGAATTGAAATTTTTGTTTTTGCAGGCCCAGGAAGTCATCAAGGACTGCTATATTCGGATATAAGCTTTGTATGTTAGAAGGCAGAACGTTAGAAGGAATATATATAGAATTAGTTAGATTGTAAATTTTAAAGCAAGATGTTAAGCCATGTACTCGCAAGAGAATGTTCATGTATGGGATACGGTTTCAGTAATAAATATTGAATTTTTCTTTTGCACTTGTATTCTATGATTTCTATGTGGTATCTTATTTTATCTTATGAAGCATATATACGGTAAGGGAAAAATACTACCAATATTTTAGGCGAACAAGCCAGTCAGCCTTGGAATTAATATTTATTTTAGAATAAATTTATATTCAAACAGCACACGTTACTTTCCAACGGATACAACTGTTGCCCGATATCTGTTTCCATTTTGCAACGCTCTACTCATTAGTTACCAAAGCTTCTATATGTGTTGCACTTTCCCCTTGCAACGCCCAAAAACGCAACGTATGTTAAATCCGTTGGTAAATACGCTAGCAACGCCTATATAGATGTTTAGATACAGATACATGCATTGCTGTAGAGGGGTCCGAGGGGTCCTGTTGTAGTGATTGCCGACTACTCCAGCAGACGGGTGAGAAATTAATTGAGAATGCATATGCTGAAGCGGTGAGCTCAATAAAGTAGTACTACTAATACTAATACGCGGCGTATGACACTGGCTGACTAGCCAGTGGCGGAGCCAGGATAGACTACACAGCCAAAGCGTGGTGACGATTTTGACAAAATTAACCTTAATCGCGAACTTAAGTATGAAATAACCTGTTCGTGAAAAGATTTCAAAAAATAACCTTTTTTGTAACGCCGCACGCCGTGGCTCTAAGCAAAGAAGCATGACGCCACTGGTGGAGGCGTCGTACCCCTATGGCGCCGCGGTAAAGGGCGTTATGCTGCGTATGATGTGGCTTTCGTGCGGTTTTGAGGTCCCACGGGCAGGCATGCTTGATGCCTTGGTCAACGGCTCTAAGCTATAGGGTATGGCGCCATTGACCAAGGCGTCATACCGTTTCAGCATTATTTCTCCCATCTCGCGGCTGTGCGGGAAAAAAAGAGCGGGAAAATAGTGCGGGAAAAAAGAGCGGGAAAAAAGTTGCGGGATAAAACAATGGGAATAGAGCGAATGCTAGTGGCGAGACAGCGCGAAAAAATTCTTAGAAGCATGGCGCCACGGGTAAGGGCGTCGTACTCACTAGCACGACGCCATGGGTCATGGCGCCATGGTCCTTAGGCAAAATTTCGACGACGAACTCGGCGCCGAAATGACACGCTCTCTGGAATCCATGGCGTCATGCGGCGATCCGAGGCGCCAAACAGTATGACGCCGTGGACGGCGGCGCCAGATAGCACGACGCCCTGTACCATGGCGCCATGCTCCCATAACTCGGTTTTTTCCTTGTTAACGTCACCATAGGTTTCACAGATTTGCAAGTTAACAAGAAGCAATACTAGATAGGCTAACTGGACAAATAAGTTCATAGATAAGTTCACAAATAAGTTCATAGATAAGTTCACACATAAGTACTACGGAAATATAACACACAAACTCCCTTGAATTACAAACTTAGTCAAGTTAAGACATAGGCAAATGAATAGAGCTTGTGCTCTATTAGGTAAACCGAGGTAACTTGCGAGGCTTCTCTTCCCCTTCTTCCCGTTCGGCGTTCTCCCTACCACGAGCATCAGACGGATAAATATAGTAAAATATGATAAGTTAAAAAATAACCACAAAACAAATTAAATTTAATTTGAAGAAATAATACCTACAAAAGCAAGACTAGCATCCTAGCCAATAACCTAAACCATGGCGCCGTGACCTGCGGCCAACACCACCACCACCTCCACCATTATGTTGACCACGGCCACCTCCATTACCACCTCGGCCACGACCAACTCCCAACAACCTAGGGAGGCGGTTGTAGGCTTCCTCCCAATCGCCATACAAGATCTGGAATGCGGCTTGCTTGGCCTTCCACGCCTTTCCATACTTCACCTTGTAACCGAATATTTCATTTACCAAATCAATCACACTTTTAATCTTGTATGTTGGAAGTGACTTGATGTTATTAGCAACTCTATAGGCGATGAATGCGGAGGTAAGTGAGCTTCAGCTTCTTTAGCCGTTAGCCCATCCTCATCAACATCTTCACCCGGCCCTTCATCCTCCGAGTCCGATGCATGAGAGCGCAAATAAGGGAGGTCATGGTCCATGTCCTCCTCTAGACAATTTGCCTCCACACCAATATCATTTTTACGAAGCCCATGCTCCGCTTCATCACCCTCCTGGTCATCACCATCCATTTCCTCTTCTTCATATCGGTCATCACCATCCATTTCCTCTTCTTCATATCGGTCATCACCATCTATTTCTTCTTCTTCATATCGGTCATCGTGAATAGGGCTCTTTTCAAATTGGCTCATGGGCGGTTGGCTCATCGAAACATCGTACTCATCTACTGTACGGTCCTTGATAGGCTCATCTCCAACATGTGGGGAAGAAGGCCGATTCAAGTCAATGGTCAAGCGAGCACCAACCTTCCTTGTTGCAAATAGCTCGAGAGACTTGTCTTGTGAAGCCGCCACAATCTCCTTGTATGCAGTCCAATTCAATTCAGAGTCAACAGGCATGACCTTCAATACATTGTGATGTCCAAACCCGGCATTATACCTCCCAGCCAATTCACACACATCACTTGGCTCCATCCACTTCAAATCCATCATCACTCTCTCAACAACCTCGGCATACGTCGGACTAGTCGCAAACACCATGACTACCTCGTCCGGATCAACACAATCAACATTGCCTTTCAAATATGATGCCTTGTCTATATGATGTACATTCACAATTCTTACCATCTAGAAAACAATGACAACAACCGAAATGAATCACAACAAGCACACATTTTCAATTAAACATGTCATACTACTAATAATGTAAAACTACACCTAATCTTAACCCTAACCCTAACCCTAACCCTAACTAGATCTAGGATTTTGCTTCTCCTAAGCCCTAACCTACAATACCCACACCTAAATGCCTTATACCAATAAACAACCATCACCATTGCTAAAAACAACATACCCAATAACCACAATCAACATTACTAAACTAGATCTAGGATTTCACCATACCAATAAAAAGAACCATAATGCTCAAATTTAATTGGACAAAACAAAGGGAGATGGGGGAGATTACCTCTAGGGACCAAAGGGAACGAAATCCACGATGAAACACACCAAAGGAGAGGGATTTGAGGGGGATTTGAGTAAGGGGGGTTAGAGGGAGAGAGAGAGAAGGGGTCGGGGTCGGGGAGGGGGGCAAATGAGGTGGGGGCAGCTTGCACAGCCGCCAGATGGGAGAAATAATGCTGAAACGGTATGACGCCTTGGTCAACGGCGCCATACCCTATAGCTTAGAGCCGTTGACCAAGGCGTCAAGCATGCCTGCCCGTGGGCCCTCAAAACCGCATGGAAGCCACGTCATACGTAGCATAACGCCCTTTACCGCGGCGCCATAGGGATACGACATCTCTACCAGTGGCGTCATGCTTCTTTGCTTAGAGCAAGTTTAACAAGAGAGCCCACTGCTGGCTATAGCACCTTTGCCATGTCACTTATAGCTATCATAAAGCCTACTCATATAATAAGCTAGCTATTAGTTAGCTCTTAAGTAAGCTTTAATTAATATTTTATTAGTCAAAGTATGCATGCTATTGGGCTTAGGGTGCATGCATGCACCTTTTCCTCGCTTCCAGTGCTGCAGCCGGGCGCTACTGCAACCGCCGGCTCAGCTTTCTCTCCTCTTTCCTCTCTCTTCCACCTAGGATTTTAATGACGTGGCACTTGTTATAGCCTGCTGAGTAGACACTATTGTACATGCTCTTATAGCCACGTCGTGCGGCGTTACAAAAAAGGTTATTTTGTGAAATCTTTTCACGAACAGGTTATTTCGTGCTTAAATTCGCGATTAAGGTTAATTTTGTCAAAATCGTCAAGCGTGACTCCGCCACTGTGACTAGCTGATCTGATCAGTGAAAAGCTCATGCGACATTGGGTGGCCAAATCAGCTGTTAATTGTCGCTGCATTCTACTGTAGTCTGTACATGACCAGTGGACAGTGCGGTCGCCAGGATTTGACCGAAGAAAGAAAAAAATAAGGCCCGAGATCAGGCAACAGCTGCGACCTGCGAGTAGTAGGAACTGGCTACGAATCGTGGCAGGTGGCGCCAGGAGCATCGCAGTGACCGACGGGATAGACCACGACGCCCCACCAGTCAGTGAGAAGTACTGTCTGCGCCACCATCGCTGACACTCTCGTCTCAGCGTGATCGACATGCGCTCAACGTCTGCCAACTGCCCCACTCTCCCTGTTTGTTCGCTGCCGACTAGTACTACTCTATTGACCGACGAGGTCTTTATCCATGACGCCTTCGGCTTGACTAAACCGAGGGTAAAACATCATCCAAATCTTTTCTTGTTTCAACTCTTGAAAATAGCTAGTACGTGCATCTTTCCGAAAAGGACAGTCCGATTGGATTTCTGTTTTTTCTAATATTTATTTGTGGCCTAGAAAAAATACAGGACGAGAGCGGTGATCATTTTGAAGCTCGGGATCCATGGAGGCCGGAATTTGAAGCTTTAAAATTTCGAATTTCAAACATTTTAGAAAATTCCAAAAATATACCAGGACCTAGGCAATGTTGTATGCTATAAGTGTGTAAATAAAATTTTAGAACGCAAACAATGTTGTATGCTCGGGATCGGTATCGAGGTGACCGAGCTCGTCGACAAGGCACCGCCGATGGCACACGACGGAGGCAATGAAGCGACGCCACCGAACGCAACGTTGATGGCCTCCTGCTTCATCATTATGATGACGCGCACGGCGGCCTTCCTCGCTAGCTCCTCGCTGTTGGCCAAGGCTTGAGTGACGAGGAACCGCTCGGTCTCTTGCCGGCGCTCCTCGTCGAGTCGGGTCGCGTTCTGGCGATTCCGCATGGCTACTCGTCGGCTGGTGCGCTTCTCTGACTCCTTCCTGTTAAATCTGGGCTAGAACAAAATCGGTAGATCGGTTCTATACTTTGACATATCTGAGAGAGAGAGAGAGAGGAAGATCAGAGAGAGAGAGAGGGGATAACCTGCACCTTGGCTCGAGGAACTCGAGCCGGTGGCCATGGCGATGAGTGGTGGCGAGAACGTGAGTGTGTGGTGGCGGCGGTGCTTCTCGTGACTAGCGCTAGCCCTAGATCGGCTTGGGATATCGGTGGAGCGATAGGCAGCACGGTCAACCTCGTACTGTGCGCCCCGGCCCTCCACCTCTTTATATAGCGCTGCCACAGGGGCCCACCAACCATATTTCGGTTGGACGCCCCCGATCAGGGCGCGAATCAAGGTTTGGATCGAGTCGTTGGACTCGGTCCTGTGGAGATCAAACTAACATTCTCCCCCTTGATCTCAACTTTACTTTTAACTTTATACTTTACTCTTTACTCGTTTCATCACGGATCAGTACATAGAGCATGTTTCATCGTCACAGCTCATTTGCCGATAGAATCAGACAGCCACTATACACTTTTCTGTTTTGAAACAAATTCTGTTACTTTTGGGCCTCTTATGATCCAAGGAATCATAGGCTTGCCATTAAACCCATGTCGGCTAAGTGTTCCTTGAACACATTGGGTGGTAAGCCTTTCGTTAGCGGATCCGCAAGCATATCCTTTGTCCTTATATGCTCGAGTCTTATAGTTTGATCCTGGATTTTATCTTTCACAACATAATACTTTACTTCTATTGGTCTGGTAGCTTTACTCGACTTGTTGTTGTGAGCATAAAATACTGCAGGCTGGTTGTCACAGTACATCTTTATTGGTTTGTCAATGCAATCCACCACTTTCAAGTCGGGTATAAATTTCTTTAGCCATAACACCTGATTTGTGGCCTCAAAACATGCTATAAATTCGGCATACATCGTGGATGATGCAACTATTGTCTGTTTGCAGCTCCTCCACGAAATAGCCCCTCCTGCGAGAGTGAACACATATCCAGTTGTGGATTTTCTTTCATCTTTGTCTCCCGCATAATCTGCATCTGAATACCCTTTTATCTCTAGGGAATCAGATCTTCTGTAGGTTAGCATGAGGTCTTTTGTACCTTGCACATAACGCAATACTTTCTTTACCATCTTCCAGTGCTTTATGCCTGGATTTGACTGATATCTACCGAGTACCCCGGTGATAAAAGCTAAGTCAGGGCGAGTGCACACTTGTGCATACTGTAAGCTTCCAACAGCCGAAGCGTATGGTACTGCTTTCATTTGATCGATCTCATATTGGTTCTTGGGGCATTGATATTCCCCAAAACTGTCGCCCTTGACTATCGGAGCAGGTGTGGCATTACTCTTATGCATATTATACTTTATTAGAACTTTTTCTAAAAATGCCTTCTGTGATAGTTCTAACACTCCATTCTTTCTATCTCGGTGAATTTCTATGCCCAAAACATATGCAGCTTCACCAAGATCTTTCATATCAAAGTTTGAGGACAAAAACTTCTTTGTTTCTCGCAGAGGACTAACATCACTGCTAGCAAGCAGGATATCATCCACATACAAGATTAGGAAAATATATTTCCCACTTTTAAACTTTGCATAAACGCAGTTGTCCTCGATGTTTTCTTTAAATCCAAATCTTTTGATGGTATCATTAAACTTTAGATACCACTGTCTAGAGGCTTGCTTTAATCCATAAATGGATTTCTTTAGACGGCATCCCATGTGTTCCTTCCCCTCCATGAAAAAACCCTTGGGTTGTTTCATGTAAACTTTTTCTTCTAAATCTCCATTTAGAAATGCCGTCTTTACATCCATTTGATGCAACTCTAAATCAAAATGTGCAACTAGTGCCATTATGATTTTGAAGGAATCCTTACATGAGACTGGAGAAAATGTCTCATTGTAATCTACCCCTTCTCTTTGTGTAAATCCTTTTGCCACTAGACGCGCTTTATACTTTTCTATGTTCCCGTTAGAGTCATACTTTGTTTTGTAGACCCATTTACAGCCTACTGTTTTGGCTCCTTTGGGAATTTCCTCTAAGTCCCAAACATTGTTGGAACTCATCGACCTCATTTCATCTTCCATGGCCTCTAGCCACTTCGATGAGTTGGGGCCTCCCATAGCTTCTTCATATGAAGTGGGATCACCTTCCATATAAACTGTTTCTGTATTATAAACTTTATAATCAGTAGAAATAGCTGATTTCTTAACTCTTTTGGACCTTCTAAGGGCCTCATTCTCTGACTCATTATGTACCTCAACTTCTGGTACATCTATTAGAGGTGGCTGCTGTAGCTCCCTTTCATGCTCAACGAAGGGTTCAGTCGGCTCCTGACGGACAGGTTCCGAAACTTCACTCCTTGTTGTCACGGGTGGAGTTACAACAGGTGCTTGCACCGCAACCTCAGGGATTGCCGGTGCAGGTACAACAGGCAGCGAGAAAAATGGCTCCTGAATCATCGGATTAACTGCATGCACCCTCTTCTCCTCAAGATCAATTTTCCGAGCTACCATGCTCCCCCTCATCAATTCGTCCTCCAAGAAGACTGCATGTCTCGTTTCTACAAACTTTGTGTATTTGTATGAACAGTAGAAACGATAACCTTTTGATCTGTCAGGATAGCCAATGAAGTGGCAAGTTACTGTTTTGGGGTCTAACTTTGCAATATTTGGATTAAATACTTTTGCCTCTGCTGGGCTCCCCCAGACCCTCAAGTGGCGCAGGAAGGGAACTCTCCCTGTCCACAACTCGTACGGTGTTTTGGGCACCGACTTGCTTGGTACTCTATTGAGAATGTGAATGGCGGTTTTAAGTGCCTCCATCCATAATCCCAATGGCAGGGTGGAATAACTCATCATACTGCGCACCATATCCATAAGAGTACGGTTGCGCCTTTCAGCTACTCCATTTTGCTGAGGTTCGCCCGGCATAGAATACTGGACGACTATTCCATTTTCCTGTAAGAACCTTGCAAAAGGTCCAGGTACTTGACCATATGGAGTGTGCCGACCGTAGTACTCCCCACCACGGTCGGACCGGACTATCTTAATTCTTTTATGATGTTGATTTTCAACTTCTGCTTTGAATATTTTAAATTTATCCAATGCTTCAGACCTTTCTTTAATTGGATAAATATAACCATATCGGGAGTAATCATCTGTGAATGTTATGAACGAGTCATAGCCATCCACACTTTTCACAGAAAATGGTCCACAAATATCAGTGTGGATTATTTTTAGTGTTGCTGTACTTCGGTTTGCACCCTTTTTAATTTGCTTTACATACTTTTCTTTTATGCAATCTATGCATTGTTCTATATCGGAGAACTCTAACGGAGGAAGAATATCATTTTTAACGAGGTTTTCGATTCTTCCCCTCGAAATATGGCCTAATCGACAGTGCCATAACTTCGATGAGTCATGAGTTCTCTTTCTTTTCTTTTGTTCTTTGTTCGACAAGGAAGTTTGTTCATTCACATTACACACAGAATGCACTTTTTCACGTAAGGATAACAAATAAAGCTCGTTGTGAAGTAAAGCAACACCCACACAAGCATCTTTAAACCACATGGCACACTTGCCGTGTGCAAAATAACACTGATAACTGTCTTTATCCAAACGTGATACACTTATTAAGTTTCTATGAAGTGAAGGAACAAATAACACATCTCTAAGCAGAATTGAAAAACCATCAGCTAACTCCAAGGAGATGTCGCCAACAGCTTCAACGTCTGCTTGAACTCCATTCGCAACTTCAATGCATCTTTCTTTTCTTCTCATAGTCCTTGTCGAATGGAATCCCTGTAAAGAATTTGCAACATGAACAGTTGCACCTGAGTCAATCCACCAAGTAGATTTTGAAAACTGTGAATACAGGGATTCATTAACAAAAGAAACTGTATCTATACCTTTCCTTGCTATTATGGACTTGAGCCATTCTGGACAGTCTTTCTTGAAGTGCCCAGTCTTCTTGCAGTGGAGACACTGGTCTTTATCCACTGGGAGAGTGGGCTGATGATACTGTTGGGGACCTTTGCCATATGGCTTGGAGGGAGAACCTTGATTGCTGTTCTGGAAGTTCTGGTAGTTCCTTTTCCTGTTGTCCTTGACATAGTTGATGGAACCACCATTTGAGGCTTTAAGCCTATCTTCCTCTTGTACACACATGGCAATCATCTTTTCTATGTCCCATTTATCAGGGGACATGTTGTAGTTGATAACAAAGTTATCAAACTCTTTGGGCAGTGAAGCCATGACAAGGTGAACAAGCAGAGCAGGTTTTAATTCCAGATCAGCATCCATGGGCTTCAGTTTAGAAGCCATGTTGCTCATCCTCAAGATGTGCTCCCTGATGCCATGTGCACCTTGATACGTCCATTTTGCATCACTATTTTGTATCATAATTTACTGTTATTCATTGATATATTTCATATTTAGAGTTGATACTTATGTTATTTCCCTTGTTTCCACATGTTTGATGATCATCGGAGGATTTGCTGCCGGAGTCAGGATTCTGCTGGAAAAAGGACCATCAAGGGACCATATTTTGGAGATCAGGAAAATTCTAGAAAAATACCAGGAAATTATATTTTCCCAGAAGACTCAGGAAGCCAGAAGGAGGAGTCGAGAGGAGCCAGGAGGGGCCCACACACCAGGGTGGCGCGGCCTGACCCCTGGCCGCGCCAGCCCTGTGTGAGGCCGCCCTGGCCCACTTCTGGTCTCGCCCCTTTGCGTACTTCATCGTCCCCGAAAACCTAAGTCAAGGGGGGGGCTCAGAGTTAGACACCGCCGCCTCTGCGGGGCGGAAAACACTAGAGAGAGAAAAGCTCTCCGTCAGGGAGAAATCTGTCGGGGAAATTCCTTCCCGGAGAGAGGAGATCGTCGCCATCGTCATCACCATCACACCGAACTTCATCGGGATCATCATCGTCATCATCTCCATCACCAGCACCTCCATCTCCACCATCACCACGCCATCCCGCTGTAACATCTTGAGTTGGATCTTGTTATATTCATAGGGGAAACTTTCCCGGTGTTGATTACTCTTGTAGTTGATGCTATTGAGTGGAACCGTTGAGTTAAGGTTTATGTTCAGATTGTTATTTACCATTATTTCACCTCTGATCATGATCCATATGATGTCTTGTGAGTAGTTCGTTTAGTTCTTGAGGACATGGGAGAAGTCAAGATGTTAGTAGTGAATTATTGTTGAGAAATATTTAATGGTTTGATATTGTTGTGGTGCTATTTCACTAGTGGTGTCATGTGAACGTCGACTACATGATACTTCACCATTTATGGGCCTAGTGAGATGCATTGTGTATTTGGCTACCGATTGTGGGGTTGCTGGAGTGACAGAAACCTAAACCTCCGTTGGGAAACCATTGCACCAGGGAGCGTAGGATCTTAGAGTTTAAGGCTGTGGTTAGATTTATCTTAATTACTTTCTTGTATTTGCGGATGCTTGCAAGGGGTATAATCACAAGTGTGTATTTATCCTAGTAATGGTAGTGCGCTAGCACAGGTTCACCCCCATAACACCTATCAAACCAATAAAGACTATTGGCTTTATGAAGCGAAAGCTCTTGACAGAAACTCTCGTGTGTCCTCGAGAACGTTTGGTTATTATAAGTACACAACCGGCTTGTCCTTTGCTGAAGAAAGGATTGGGCCACTTGCTGCAATTGTTACTACTGTCTTTTATTTACTCGCACTTTAATTACTCATATTACCAAATACCCCTGAAAACCTGTTTACTAGTATTTACAGTGATTCCTTGATCAAAACTGCTCATCAACACCTTCTGCTCCTCGTTGGGTTCGACACTCTTATTTATCGAAAGTACTACGATACACCCCCTATACTTGTGGGTCATCAAGACTATTTTCTGGCACCGTTGCCGGGGAGTGTAGCGCTATTGAAGAGTGGAATTGGTAAAGGTAACCGTCACTGTGAGTATTGTTTTTATTTTTATTTTACTCTGCTATGGAGAACTCTCCATTTGGTTTCCTATTTGGAAACACATCTACTACTACTGCTGCACATGCGGAGGAACCACCACCGCCACCGCCTGCTGAAATTGATCCTTTTAAAATACCTATGAAAATTGTTGGGCGTATTATGGATAACTGCTATTCAGGAGATGGAACTATCCATCTGGGTGATCACTTATTATTTATACATGAATTATGCGAGTTGTTCAGATGTGCAGGTATTTCACCAAGCCAGGTCAAGAAGAAATTATTCTCTTTATCATTGAAAGGCAGAGCTGAAGAGTGGTATCGACTACTTCAAAATGGTCCATCTATGGCATGGGACGATATTGTACCTCTCTTTTATTCCAAGTTTTATCCTCCAAGTGAAATCCATAAAGATCGTAACCGGATATATAATTTTTGGCCTCATGATGGAGAAAGTATTGCCCAAGCGTGGGGGAGATTGAAGTTACTAATGCTCAAATGCCCCATTCATGAGCTCCCCAATAATATTGTTATTGATAATTTTTATGCACGGCTTACTCTTCCTGATAAGGATTATTTGGATGCTTCTTGCTTTGGATCATTTACTCATATGAAAGAAGATGCTAAGTGGAAACTTCTTGCCGTATACAAGAGAATGCTGAAGGTTGGGAGAACGACAAAGGTAGGAAGTCAGGTATAAACTATGATTATGAATGCATTAAATCTTTTATGGGGACCGATGACTTTCATAGTGTTAGCACTGCTTATGGTCTTGATTCACAAATACTTGCTAATTGTCTTAAGGCTTTTGCCTCTTATATTGATGTTCCAAAGAAAGATTGAAACAAATATCATGCGCCTTATAAAGACTCTATTAGTCATATACCTGCTGCAGCTACTGAAGTTTGTACTGTTGATAGCATTGTGCCTGAACCTTATTTTGAGAAGACACCTTTCCCTGCTAAGGTAAAGAAGTATTCTACTTTGGTAAGTGTGTCTAATAAAAGTACTAAGAAAGCTGCAGAACCTGATGAGCAGATTACTATTAAGTCTCATGTAGCTATATTAAAGGATCTTGTTACTAAAGATGTAGGGGATGAATATATTCTTTTTTGTGAAGATACTTCTAACATTCTCTCACATCCTAAAAAGCATAGGAAAACCAGTGTTCCTGTTATTTCTGTCAGGATTGGAGATCATTGCTATTATGGTTTATGTGATATTGGTGCTAGTGCAAATGCTATTCCTTTAGAGCTTTACAAAGAAATTATGCATGAGATTGGTGCTTGTGAACTTGAAGATATTGATGTGGTTGTTCAGCTTGCTAACAGAGAGACTGTTTGGCCTCTTGGTATTGTTCGAGATGTGGAAGTTCTTTGCGGTAAGACTAAATACCCTACTGATTTTCTAGTACTTGGTAAGGAGGCTAGTAAAACTTGTCCTATTATTTTTGGTAGACCATTTTTGAACACTTGTGGCGCCGTGATAGATTGTAAGAAGGAGAATTTTTTTACTAAGTTCAATGGAGAGTCTTATGAGTTTAATTTTTCCAAGTTTGCTAAGACTTCTTATGAAAATGACACGCCTAATGAAAATTTTCGAGTTGAACAGCTTGCTTCTATTGCTCTTGCCCCTAATAATGCCTTGCAGCAATTCATGGAAGATCACGAAAGTGATGTTTTCAGTAAGGAAAGAGAAGAGATTGACGATATTCTTCTTCGTCAACCACCATTAATCAAGCATAATCTACCTGTGGAGGATCTTGGTACCACTTTGCCACCTAAGGAAGATCCTGTGTTTGAATTAAAGCCTTTGCCTGATAATCTCAAATATGCTTATATAGATGATAAGAAAATATATCCTGTTATTATTAGCTCTAAACTTTCAGGAAAGGAAGAAGAAAGATTATTGGAGATATTGAGGAAACACCGAGGAGCTATGGGATATACTCTTGATGGTTTAAAAGGGATTTCTCCCACTTTATGTCAGCATGCCATAAATATGGAGAAAGACGCGAAGCCAGTTGTAGAGCATCAACGCCGCCTAATTCCCAAGATGAAGGATGTGGTAAGAAATGAGGTATTAAAACTCCTTGATGCTGGTATTATTTATCCTATTGCTGATAGTAGATGGGTTAGTCCTGTCCATTGTGTTCCTAAGAAAGGAGGTATGACTGTTGTGCCTAATGAGAATAACGAGCTTATTCCTCAAAGGGTAGTTGTTGGTTATAGGATGTGCATTGATTATAGGAAGGTAAACAAAGTTACTAAGAAAGATCATTATCCTTTACCGTTTATAGATCAGATGTTAGAAAGGTTGTCTAAGAAGACTCATTTTTGTTTCCTTGATGGTTATTCTGGTTTTTCTCAAATTGCTGTTAAGAAGGATGATCAAGAGAAAACCACTTTTACTTGTCCTTATGGAACTTATGCTTATAGACGTATGCCGTTTGGTTTATGCAATGCTCCTGCTACTTTTCAAAGATACATGTCTGCTATTTTTCATGGCTTTTGTGAAGAAATTGTGGAGGTCTTCATGGACGATTTCTCCGTCTATGGAACTTCTTTTGATAATTGTTTGCACAACCTTGATAAAGTTTTACAGAGGTGCGAAGAAACTAACCTTGTTCTTAATTGGGAGAAATGCCACTTTATGGTAAATGAAGGAATTGTCCTTGGACATAAAATTTCTGAAAGAGGTATTGAAGTTGACAGAGCAAAAGTGGAGGCAATTGAGAAAATGACCTGTCCCAGAGATGTTAAAGGTATTCGTAGTATTCTTGGTCATGCTGGTTTCTATAGGAGGTTTATTAAAGATTTCTCTAAGATTTCAAAGCCTCTTACTAATCTTCTTCAAAAAGAAGTATCATTTGTCTTTGATGATGATTGTAATGAAGCTTTTGAAACTCTTAAGAAGGCTTTAACTACTGCTCCTATTGTTCAACCACCTGATTGGAATTTACCTTTTGAAATTATGTGTGATGCTAGTGATTTTGTTGTTGGTGCTGTTCTTGGACAGCGCGTTGATAATAAGTTGAATGTTATTCATTATGCTAGTAAGACTCTTGATGCTGCTCAGAAGAATTATGCTACTACTGAGAAAGAGTTTCTTGCTGTTGTTTTTGCATGTGATAAGTTTAGATCTTACATTGTTGATTCCAAAGTTACTATTCATACTGATCACGCTGCTATTAGATATCTTATGACTAAGAAGGATGCTAAGCCGAGGCTTATTAGATGGGTGTTGCTTTTACAAGAGTTTGATTTGCATATCGTAGATAGGAAAGGTGCTGAAAATCCTGTGGCTGACAACTTGTCTAGATTGGAAAACTTTTCCTTTGATCCTGTTCCTGTTAATGATAGTTTTCCAAATGAACAGTTGGCTGCAATAAATGTAACTTCGCGAGACCTTCCTTGGTATGCTGATTATGCTAACTTTATTGTTTCCAAGTATTTGCCTCCAACCTTTACAGCTCAGCAAAGAAGAAAATTCTTCTATGATTTGAGGCATTATTTTTGGGATGACCCACACTTATATAAAGAAGAAGTTGATGGTATTATGAGAAGATGCGTACCAGAATATGAGCAACAAGAGATATTAAGAAAATGTCATAGTAGTGCTTATGGAGGGTATCATGCTGGAGATAGAACCGCGCAGAAGGTTCTACAATCAGGTTTTTATTGGCCAACCCTCTTTAAAGATGCCAGAAGGTATGTTTTATCTTGTGATGAATGTCAAAGAGTTGGTAATATTTCTAGACGCAATGAAATGCCTATGAATTACACTCTTGTTATTGAACCGTTTGATTGTTGGGGATTTGACTTTATGGGTCCTTTTCCTCCTTCAAAAGGCTATACCCATATACTTGTTGCTGTTGATTATGTTACTAAATGGGTAGAAGCCATACCTACAAAGAGTGCCGATGGTGAGACCTCGTTGAAAATGCTTAAGGATGTTATTTTTCCTAGGTTTGGTGTGCCTAGATATCTTATGACTGACGGAGGTTCTCATTTTATTCACGGTAGTTTTAGAAAAACTCTTGCTAAATATGATGTCAATCATAGAATTGCTTCTGCTTACCATCCCCAAACTAGTGGGCAGGTAGAGCTTTCAAATAGGGAGATCAAGTCTATCTTGCAGAAGACTATCAATAGATCTAGGAAAAACTGGGCTAGTAAGTTGAATGATGCTTTATGGGCTTATAGAACTGCTTATAAGAACCCCATGGGTATGTCTCCTTATAAGATGGTTTACGGAAAAGCATGTCACTTGCCCTTAGAATTAGAATACAAAGCTTTTTGGGTAGTGAGAGAGCTTAATAGAGATTTTAAATTAGCTGGTAAGAAAAGGTTATTAGATTTGAGTTCTCTTGATGAGTGGAGAAACGAAGCGTATGAGAATGCCAGACTTTTCAAAGAGAAAGTCAAGCAATGGCATGATAAGAGAATTCTTAAGAGAGAGTTTCATGTTGGTGAGAAAGTTCTATTGTATAGGTCTCGTCTCAGATTTTTTGCAGGAAAATTACTTTCAAAATGGGAAGGACCATATGTTATAGTGGAAGTGTACCGCTCAGGTGCTATTAAGATTGCTTCATTGAAATATGACTCTACACAAGTGGTGAATGGGCAAAGACTCAAGCATTATATTTCTGGAGATTCTTATAATGAAGATGTTGATGTTATTGAAACAGTTTCTCCGGAAGAATTCATCCAAGACAAATTGCAGGTACCTGCAGAGTTCGTTTTCGAATAGGTAACAGTTCTAGTCAGAGAAGTTTCGCGAAAGGCTCTTCCTTTAATATTTTTGCTGTTTTTAATAAATATGAAAAATCACGAGACGAAAAAGGGCAGGAAAAAGAGTCCGTGTGTTTCTCACACGTAGGTGGCGCGGGCCTAGCCCTGGCCGCGCCACCTAGGTGTGAGAACACCCCGGAAATCGTTTCCGTCCCGGTTTCCTCCTGTGATTTCGTTTCGATGTATAATTTTTGCCTATTTAACCCCCCGGAGTCCCCGAGGTCTGTATATCGTTTTCTCATCGTGTTTTGTTTTGAGCTGTTTCTGTCAGGAGTTGATCTTAAGCTTGGGGGAGCCATGGCCTCTTCAAGCGGTGACAAGGAGAAGACACCTCTGGAAGATGACACCAAAGACTTCCGGGTGAAATAAGAAGTTGAAAGTGAAGACGAGGAGGAAGATCAAAGTTCAAGGCCAAACACCATGGTTGCCAGCATAGGGGTGGTGACAGATCATGACAAGTTCAAGAAGAGTGCTCGCATAAGGACCGGAGGGGGTGTGCCTCGTCACACCTTAGCTCCACGGACATCTCCGTCAAGCCAAAATCCTTTCCATACTCTAATTCATGAACGTCAGTTTCATAAGGTGCCCAAATCACGATTACCCTCTGGCTGGGATATAGATCGTTCTAACAATGCAGGGATAGAAAGCTCCAAGAGTGAAGAAGGATGGGGAAATAATTCCAAGAGCTGGGATTCTCTTGCTGATAGGTTCATGAACCGTGTTGAGCACAATTCTGAGATGATTCGTAACCTCGAGTACAAGATCGATGATCTGAAAGAATTGATTGAGAAGCTTATTAAAGATTATCCACCGCCACCACTGATACGTCCCATTTGCATCACTATTTTGTGTCATAATTTACTGTTATTCATTGATATATTTCATATTTTAGACATGATACTTATGTTATTTCCTTTGCTTTCACATGTTTGATAATCATCGGAGGAGCTACTGCCGGAGTCAGGATTCTGCTGGAAAAAGGGCCATCAGGAAACCATATTTTGAAGATCAGGAAAATTCCAGAAAAATACCCAGAAATTATATTTTACCAGAAGACTCACGAAGCCAGAAGGAGGAGTTGAGAGGAGCCAAGGGGGCCCCACACGCCAGGGTGGCGCGGCCAGCCCCCTGGCTGCGCGGGCCCCACGTGAGGCTACCCTGGCCCACCTCTGGTCTATCCCCTCTGCGTACATCATCGTCCCCGAAAACCTAAGCAAAGGGGGGGTTCAGAGTTAGACACAGCCGCCTCTGCGGGGCAGAGAACACCAGAGAGAGAAAGCTCTCCGGCAGGGAGAAATCTGCCGGGGAAATTCCTTCCCGGAGAGGGGAGATCGTCGCCATCGTCATCACCATCGCACTGGACTTCATCGGGATCATCACCATCATCATCTCCATCACCAGCACCTTCATCTCCACCATCACCACGCCTTCCCGCTGTAACATCTTGAGTTGGATCTTGTCATATTCATAGGGGAAACTTTCCCGGTGTTGATTACTCTTGTAGTTGATGCTATTGAGTGGAACCGTTGAATTAAGGTTTATGTTCAGATTGTTATTTACCATTATTTCACCTCTGATCATGATCCATATGATGTCTTGTGAGTAGTTCGTTTAGTTCTTGAGGACATGGGAGAAGTCAAGATGTTAGTAGTGAATTATTGTTGAGAAATATTTAATGGTTTGATATTGTTGTGGTGCTATTTCACTAGTGGTGTCATGTGAACGTCGACTACATGATACTTCACCATTTATGGGCCTAGTGAGATGTATTGTGTATTTGGCTACCGACTGTGGGGTTGCTGGAGTGACAGAAACCTAAACCTCCGTTGGGAAACCATTGCACCAGGGAGCGTAGGATCCTAGAGTTTAAGGCTGTGGTTAGATTTATCTTAATTACTTTCTTGTATTTGCGGATGCTTGCAAGGGGTATAATCACAAGTGTGTATTTATCCTAGTAAGGGTAGTGCGCTAGCACAGGTTCACCCCCATAACACTTACCAAACCAATAAATACTATTGGCTCTATGAAGCGAAAGCTCTTGACAGAAACCTCCCGTGTGTCCTCGAGAACGTTTGGTTATTATAAGTACACAACCGGCTTGTCCTTTGCTGAATAAAGGATTGGGCCACTTGCTGCAATTGTTGCTACTGTCTTTTATTTACTCGCACTTTATTTACTCGTATTACCAAATACCCCTGAAAACCTGTTTGCTAGTATTTACAGTGATTCCTTGATCAAAACTGCTCACCAACACCTTCTGCTCCTCGTTGGGTTTGACACTCTTATTTATCGAAAGTACTACGATACACCCCCTATACTTGTGGGTCATCAAGACTATTTTCTGGCGCCGTTGCCGGGGAGCGTAGCGCTATTGAAGAGTGGAATTGGTAAAGGTGTGCAGGTATTTCACCAAGCCAAGTCAAGAAGAAATTATTCTCATTATCATTGAAAGGCAAAGCTGAAGAGTGGTATCGGCTACTCCAAGATGGTCCATCTATGGCATGGGAGGATATTGTGCCTCTCTTTTATTCCAAGTTTTATCCTCCAGGTGAAATTCATAAAGACCGTAACCGGATATATAATTTTTGGCCTCATGATGGAGAGAGTATTGCCCAAGCGTGGGGGAGATTGAAGTTACTAATGCTCAAATGCCCCATTCATGAGCTCCCCAATAATATTGTCATAAATAATTTTTACGCGCGGCTTACTCTTCCTGATAAGGATTATTTGGATGCCTCTTGTTTTGGATCATTCACTCATATGAAAGAAGATGCTAAGTGGAAACTTCTTGACCGTATACAAGAGAATGCTGAAGGTTGGGAAAACGACAAAGGTAGGAAGTCAGGTATAAACTATGATTATGAATGCATTAAATCTTTTATGGGAGCCGATGACTTTCATAGTGTTAGCGCTGCTTATGGTCTTGATTCCCAAATACTTGCTAATTGTCTTAAGGCTTTTGCCTCTTATATTGATGTTCCAAAGAAAGATTGGAACAAATATCATGCGCCTTATAAAGATTCTATTAGTCATATTCCTGCTGCAGCTACTGAAGTTTGCACTGTTGATAGCATTGTGCCTGAACCTTATTTTGAGAAGACACCTTTCCCTGCTAAGGTAAAGAAATATTCTACTTTGGTAAGTGTGTCTAATAAAAGTACTAAGAAAGCTGCAGAACCTGATGAGCAAATTACTATTAAGTCTCCTGTTGCTATATTAAAAGATCTTGTTACTAAAGATGTAGGAGATGAATATATTCTTTTTTGTGAAGATGCTTCTAACATTCTCTCGCATCCTAAAAAGCATAGGAAAGCAAGTGTTCCTGTTATTTCTGTCAGGATTGGAGATCATTGCTATTATGGCTTATGTGATATTGGTGCTAGTGCAAGTGCTATTCCTTTGGAGCTTTATAAAGAAATTATGCACGAGATTGGCGCTTGTGAACTTGAAGATATTGATGTGGTTGTTCAGCTTGCTAACCGAGAGACTGTTTGGCCTCTTGGTATTGTTCGAGATGTGGAAGTTCTATGTGGTAAGACTAAGTACCCTACTGATTTTCTAGTACTTGGTAAGGAGGCTAGTAAAACTTGTCATATTATTTTTGGTAGACCATTTTTGAACACTTGTGGCGCCGTGATAGATTGTAAGAAGGAGAAATTTTTTACTAAGTTTAATGGAGAGTCTTATGAGTTTAATTTTTCCAAGTTCGCTAAGACTTCTTATGAGAATGAAACGCCTAATGAAAATTTTCGAGTTGAGCAACTTGCTTCTATTGCTCTTGCCCCTAATAATGCCTTGCAGCAATTCATGGAAGATCACGAAAGTGATGTTTTTAGCAAGGAAAGAGAAGAGATTGACGATATTCTCCTTCGTCAACCACCATTACTCAAGCATAATCTACCTGTGGAGGATCTTGGTACCACTTTGCCGCCTAAAGAAGATCATGTGTTTGAATTAAAGCCTTTGCCTGATAATCTTAAATATGCTTATATTGATGATAAGAAAATATATCCTGTTATTATTAGTTCTAAACTTTCAGGAAAGGAAGAAGAAAGATTATTGGAGATATTGAAGAAACACCGAGGAGCTATGGGATATACTCTTGATGATTTAAAAGGGATTTCTCCTACTTTATGTCAGCATGCCATTAATATGGAGAAAGACGCGAAGCCAGTCGTGGAGCATCAACGCCGCCTAATTCCGAAGATGAAGGATGTGGTAAGAAATGAGGTATTAAAACTCCTTGATGCTGGTATTATTTATCCTATTGCTGATAGTAGATGGGTTAGTCCTGTTCATTGTGTTCCTAAGAAAGGAGGTATGACTGTTGTGCCTAATGAGAATAACGAGCTTATTCCTCAAAGGGTAGTTGTTGGATATAGAATGTGCATTGATTATAGAAAGGTAAACAAGGTTACTAAAAAGGATCACTATCCTTTACCGTTTATAGATCAGATGTTAGAAAGGTTGTCTAAGAAGACTCATTTTTGTTTCCTTGATGGTTATTCTGGTTTTTCTCAAATTGCTGTTAAGAAGGATGATCAAGAGAAAACCACTTTTACTTGTCCTTATGGAACTTATGCTTATAGACGTATGCCTTTTGGTTTATGCAATGCTCCTGCTACTTTTCAAAGATGCATGTCTGCTATTTTTCATGGCTTTTGTGAAGAAATTGTGGAGGTCTTCATGGACGATTTTTTCGTCTATGGAACTTCCTTTGATAATTGTTTGCACAATCTTGATAAAGTTTTGCAGAGGTGCGAAGAAACTAACCTTGTTCTTAATTGGGAGAAATGCCACTTTATGGTAAATGAAGGAATTGTCCTTGGACATAAAATTTCTTAAAGAGGTATTGAAGTTGACAGAGCAAAAGTGGAGGCAATTGAGAAAATGCCCTGTCCCAGAGATGTTAAAGGTATTCGTAGCATTCTTGGTCATGCTGGTTTCTATAGGAGGTTTATTAAAGATTTCTCTAAGATTTCAAAGCCTCTTACCAATCTTCTTCAAAAGGATGTACCATTTGTCTTTGACGATGATTGTAAAGAAGCTTTTGAAACTCTTAAGAAGGCTTTAACTACTGCCCCTATTGTTCAACCACCTGATTGGAATTTACCTTTTGAAATTATGTGTGATGCTAGTGATTTTGCTGTTGGTGCTGTTCTTGGACAGCGCGTTGATAATAAGTTGAATGTTATTCATTATGCTAGTAAGACTCTTGATGCTGCTTAGAAAAATTATGCTACTACTGAGAAAGAGTTTCTCGCTGTTGTTTTTGCTTGTGATAAGTTTAGATCCTATATTGTTGATTCTAAAGTTACTATTCATACTGATCACGCTGCTATTAGATATCTTATGACTAAGAAGGATGCTAAGCCTAGGCTTATTAGATGGGTGTTACTTTTGCAAGAGTTTGATTTGCATATCGTAGATAGGAAAGGTGCTGAAAATCCTGTGGCTGACAACTTGTCTAGATTGGAAAACATTTCTTTTGATCCTATTCCTGTTAATGATAGTTTTCCAAATGAACAGTTGGCTGCAATTAATGTAACTTCGCGAGACCTTCCTTGGTATGCTGATTATGCTAACTTTATTGTTTCCAAGTATTTGCCTCCGACCTTTACAGCTCAGCAAAGAAGAAAATTCTTCTATGATTTGAGGCATTATTTTTGGGATGACCCACATTTATATAAAGAAGGAGTTGATGGTATCATGAGAAGGTGCATACCGGAATATGAACAACAGGAGATATTAAGGAAATTCCATAGCAGTGCTTATGGAGGGCATCATGCAGGAGATAGAACCGCGCAGAAGGTTCTACAATCAGGTTTTTATTGGCCAACCCTCTTTAAGGATGCCAGAAGGTATGTTTTATCTTGTGATGAATGTCAAAGAGTTGGTAATATTTCTAGACGCAATGAAATGCCTATGAATTACACTCTTGTTATTGAACCATTTGATTGTTGGGGATTTGACTTTATGGGTCCTTTTCCTCCTTCAAAAGGTTATACCCATATACTTGTTGCTGTTGATTATGTTACTAAATGGGTAGAAGCCATACCTACAAAGAGTGCCGATGGTGAGACTTCGTTAAAAATGCTTAAGGATGTTATTTTCCTAGGTTCGGAGTGCCTAGATATCTTATGACTGACGGAGGTTCTCATTTTATTCATGGTAGTTTTAGAAAAACTCTTGCTAAGTATGATGTCAATCATAGAATTGCTTCTGCTTATCATCCCCAAACTAGTGGGCAGGTAGAGCTTTAAAATAGAGAGATCAAGTCTATCTTGCAGAAGACTGTTAGTAGATCTAGGAAAAACTGGGCTAGTAAGTTAAATGATGCTTTATGGGCTTATAGAACTGCTTATAAGAACCCCATGGGTATGTCTCCTTATAAGATGGTTTACGGAAAAGCGTGTCACTTGCCCTTAGAATTAGAACACAAAGCTTTTTGGGCAGTGAGAGAGCTTAATAGAGATTTTAAACTAGCCGGTAAGAAAAGGTTATTAGATTTGAGTTCTCTAGATGAGTGGAGAAACGAAGCGTATGAGAATGCCAGACTTTTCAAAGAGAAAGTCAAGCAATGGCATGATAAGAGAATTCTTAAGAGAGAATTTCATGTTGGTGAGAAAGTTCTATTGTATAGGTCTCGTCTCAGATTTTTTGCAGGAAAATTACTTTCTAAATGGGAAGGACCATACGTTATTGTGGAAGTGTACCGCTCAGGTGCTATAAAGATTGCTTCATTGAAAGATGATTCTACACAAGTGGTGAATGGGCAAAGACTCAAGCATTGTATTTCTGGAGATTCTTATAATGAACATGTTGATGTTATTGAAACGGTTTCTCCGGAAGATTACATCCAAGACAAACTGCAGGAACCTGCAGAGTTCGTTTTCGAATAGGTAACAGTTCTAGTCAGAAAAGTTTCGCGAAAAGTTCTTCCTTTAATATTTTTGCTGTTTTTACTAAATATGAAAAATCACGAGACGAAAAAGGGCACGAAAAAGAGTCCGTGTGTGCCTCACACACGGGTGGCACGGGCCCACCCCTGGCCGCGCCACCTATGTGTGAGAACACACCGGAACTCGTTTCCGTCCCGGTTTCCTCCTGTGACTTCGTTTCGATGTATAATTTTCGTCTATTTAACCCCCCCGGAGTCCCCGAGGTCTGTATCTCGTTTTCTCGTCGTGTTTTGTTTCGAGTTGTTTCTGTCAGGAATTGCTCTCGGTCTTGGAGTACAATGTCTTTGTTCGGTGCATCTAAGGAGAACCCTCTTACGGATTCCATCAATCCGTACATGAGGGAGCTGAAGATGCATCTGAAGGAGTTGTCACTCAAGGATGGGGAGTTGCAGATTAAAGATGTGCAAGGACCCAAGGGAGAAGGGAGTCTCGAAGCAAGGATGGAAGCATTAGAACAGGAAGTTTTCAAATACAAGAAGATGGCGGAACGCGAGGTGGACATTATCTATAGGATTAATCAAGATCTTGTCACCAAGCACAAGAAAGAGACTACAGAGCTTTGGAAGGATGTCCTTTCACTCCAAGAGACCACTAGCCAATTACAAGCACAACTCTACGACGTGCATAACCAAAATTGTGAGTATGAAGCTAGATTTCAACAAATGAGTGCTGCTGCAAGTTTCAGGATTTTGGAGACCAAGACATCCTTCTTTGATGGAGGACGTCTGCCTTGGAAGTACGACAACGATGAAGTCCCACCACCACCACCAAAGGAGTAATTCGTCATCGGTTTAGGCATCCCCTTGGCTTGTTCCAAGCTTGGGGGAGTGCCTCGGTATCACATCATTACCTTTCGCTCATTTACTTTTCAAGTAGAGTCTTATCATGAATAGAGAAGTTATCATATAGAATAGTTTGCAGTTGGAAGTATCCTCCTTAGTTAGTTATCTATGTATCCCTTGGTGTGAGTTGCGGTAATGAAATATTAATGAGAAGTTTTATCGTTTACTTTTCGCGCACTTTATGTTAGTTTGCAATCTCTCTTGTATGACTAGTCTTGTTGATTGGTATTGGTATCACACCGGGAGCATGAGTAAATTTAGTTGGTTTTGGCAAACCTAGCTTGGTCAGTAGCAATTTTACCTTGAGGTTTGAGTAGAAAAGAATAAAGAAGTGCTTGTAGTCACATCACTTTAGTTTTCCTTATGTTTGGCTTATAAGCATTGTTATTCTTAAAGTTAAAATCGTTGTACCTTCAAGGGAGTTTGCATGATTGTTCTTATTATATGTATGTTTGTTTGTTTCATGCAACTCTTATGCTTGCTAGCCAGCCTTGCTAGCCAAAAACCTGTACTGAGTATGAGCTCTACTCGTGCATCCAAGTACTAAAAGCCAAGTCACTTCCAAAGAGTCCACTATAAATTCCTATGCATGGTATTTTAAGCCATTCCAAGCAAATTTTCATGTGCTACCTTTCAAAAACCTTCAAACATTTCTCATTTTGTGCCACTGTTTTTAGCTCATGAGGACGTAGTGGATGGGTTTGTTATCTTCCATACTAAATTAAGTACCCTTCGACTAGGCAGCTTCATCTGCTCGTCATTAATTTTGCAAGGGAGCTGGTCAGACCATTATAATTTTAAAAAGAAAAAGAAAGAAAAAGGCACTCCTCCAATGGAATGTGAAAGTTGGTCGGCACCCGATGGAATCGGTTAGCCATGGTTTGAGAAAGGAAAAAGGTGGGGAGGAGTGCAAAGCTATAAAAGAGCACCAAAGTGCCAATTAATCAAACATCTCGGAACCGCTCTCACTTGTTTAGTATGGAAGATATCAAGAACTCCGTTGCTAGTCGTTGACAAAAGCAACCACCTCTCAAAATAACTTTTACCTCTGTTTTACAAATGAAAAGCTCTAGCACATGTTTAATCCCTGCTTCCCTCTGTGAAGGGCCTATCTTTTACTTTTGTGTTGAGTCAACCTATTTCCCTCTGTCTCAAGCAAGCATTTGAGTTGTTATGTTTCACTCATCCATATGTTGATCCGTTTAATCATGTTTACTATCTTCCTTGTTTTGTATAATGCTTTTGTCTGAAGGAATATATCTTAGAAAGCTTTCTATGAATGCAAAAGTTTATTTTGTTGAGCATATAGTCTTTGCTATATTAGCTCTGTTTTAAAAGGCTCCGTTCAAAAGAGAGAATAGTTTGTTCTCCATTCTTTGACCAAGAACTAAGGTTTGCCATTGCCAATTATTATTTACCTTGTGCATCTTTACATGTGATTCCCTTTTACTTATTGCAAGTCTATATCTTATAAAGGGAAGTTGCTATCTATTATAATTTGTGCCTTAGTGAATATGATGCTTCTTGTCCGTATTTTGATTGTCGACACTTCACTCCATAAACCTGTGGTCATGTTTACCGAGTTTAGTTTTCGCTTGGGGACAAGCGAGGTCTAAGCTTGGGGGGGGGGGTTGATACGTCCAATTTGCATCACTATTTTGTGTCATAATTTACTGTTATTCATTGATATATTTCATATTTTAGACATGATACTTATGTTATTTCCTTTGCTTTCACATGTTTGATAATCATCGGAGGAGCTACTGCCGGAGTCAGGATTCTGCTGGAAAAAGGGCCATCAGGAAACCATATTTTGAAGATCAGGAAAATTCCAGAAAAATACCCAGAAATTATATTTTACCAGAAGACTCACGAAGCCAGAAGGAGGAGTTGAGAGGAGCCAAGGGGGCCCCACACGCCAGGGTGGCGCGGCCAGCCCCCTGGCCACGCGGGCCCCACGTGAGGCTACCCTGGCCCACCTCTGGTCTATCCCCTCTGCGTACATCATCGTCCCCGAAAACCTAAGCAAAGGGGGGGGTTCAGAGTTAGACACAGCCGCCTCTGCGGGGCGGAGAACACCAGAGAGAGAAAGCTCTCCGGCAGGGAGAAATCTGCCGGGGAAATTCCTTCCCGGAGAGGGGAGATCGTCGCCATCGTCATCACCATTGCACTGGACTTCATCGGGATCATCATCATCATCATCTCCATCACCAGCACCTTCATCTCCACCATCACCACGCCTTCCCGCTGTAACATCTTGAGTTGGATCTTGTCATATTCATAGGGGAAACTTTCCCAGTGTTGATTACTCTTGTAGTTGATGCTATTGAGTGGAACCGTTGAATTAAGGTTTATGTTCAGATTGTTATTTACCATTATTTCACCTCTGATCATGATCCATATGATGTCTTGTGAGTAGTTCGTTTAGTTCTTGAGGACATGGGAGAAGTCAAGATGTTAGTAGTGAATTATTGTTGAGAAATATTTAATGGTTTGATATTGTTGTGGTGCTATTTCACTAGTGGTGTCATGTGAACGTCGACTACATGATACTTCACCATTTATGGGCCTAGTGAGATGCATTGTGTATTTGGCTACCGACTGTGGGGTTGCTGGAGTGACAGAAACCTAAACCTCCGTTGGGAAACCATTGCACCAGGGAGCGTAGGATCCTAGAGTTTAAGGCTGTGGTTAGATTTATCTTAATTACTTTCTTGTATTTGCGGATGCTTGCAAGGGGTATAATCACAAGTGTGTATTTATCCTAGTAAGGGTAGTGCGCTAGCACAGGTTCACCCCCATAACACTTACCAAACCAATAAATACTATTGGCTCTATGAAGCGAAAGCTCTTGACAGAAACCTCCCGTGTGTCCTCGAGAACGTTTGGTTATTATAAGTACACAACCGGCTTGTCCTTTGCTGAGTAAAGGATTGGGCCACTTGCTGCAATTGTTGCTACTGTCTTTTATTTACTCGCACTTTATTTACTTGTATTACCAAATACCCCTGAAAACCTGTTTGCTAGTATTTACAGTGATTCCTTGATCAAAACTGCTCACCAACACCTTCTGCTCCTCGTTGGGTTCGACACTCTTATTTATCGAAAGTACTACGATACACCCCCTATACTTGTGGGCCATCAACCGCCAAAGGAGTAATTCGTCATCGGTATAGGCATCCCCTTGGCTTGTTCCAAGCTTGGGGGAGTGCCGCGGTATCACATCATTACCTTTTGCTCATTTACTTTTCAAAGTAGAGTCATATCATGAATAGAGAAGTTATCTTATAGAATAGTTTGCAGTTTGGAAGTATCCTCCTTAGTTGGTTATCTATGTATCCCTTGGTGTGAGTTGCGGTAATGAAATATTAATGAGAAGTTTTATCGTTTACTTTCCGCACACTTTATTTTAGTTTGCAATCTCTCTTGTATGACTAGTCTTGTTGATTGGTATTGGTATCACGTTGGGAGCATGAGTAAATTTAGTTAGTTTTGGCAAACCTAGCTTGGTCAGTAGCAATTTTACCTTGAGGTTTGAGTAGAAAAGAATAAAGAAGTGTTTGTAGTTACATCACTTCAGTTTTCCTTATGTTTGGCTTATAAGCATTGTTATTCTCAAAGTTAAAATCATTGTACCTTCAAGGGAGTTTGCATGATTGTTCTTATTATATGTCTGTTTGTTTGTTTCATGCAACTCTTATGCTTGCTACTCAGCCTTGCTAGCCAAAAACCTGTACTGAGAGGAAATACTTCTCGTGCATCCAATTCCCAAAAGCCAAGTCACTTCCAAAGAGTCCACTATAAATTCCTATGCATGGTATTTCAAGCCATTCCAAGTAAATTTCCATGTGCTACCTTTCAAAAACCTTCAAACACTTCTCATTTTGTGCCACTATTTTTAGCTCATGAGGACGTAGTGGATGGGTTTGTTATCTTCCATACTAAATTAAGTACCTCTCGACTAGGCAGCTTCATCTGCTCGTCATTAATTTTGCAAGGGAGCTGGTCAGACCATTACAATCTCAAAAAGAAAAGAAAAAGAAAAGCACTCCTCCATGGAATGTGAAAGCTGGTCGGCACCCGATGGAATCGGTTAGCCATGGTTTGAGAAAGGAAAAAGGTGGGGAGGAGTGCAAAGCTATAAAAGAGCACCAAAGTGCCAATTAATCAAACATCTCGGAACCGCTCTCACTTGTTTAGTATGGAAGATATCAAGAACTCCGTTGCTAGTCGTTGACAAAAGCAATCACCTCTCAAAACAATTTTTTTACCTCTGTTTTGCAAATGAAAAGCTCTAGCACATGTTTAATCCCTGCTTCCCTCTGCGAAGGGCCCATCTTTTACTTTTATGTTGAGTCAACCTATTTCCCTCTATCTCAAGCAAGCATTTGAGTTGTTATGTTTCATTCATCCATATATTGATTCGTTTAATCATGTTTACTATCTTCCTTGTTTTGTATAATGCTTTTGTCTGAAGGAATATATCTTTGAAAGCTTTCTATGAATGCAAAAGTTTGTTTTGTTGAGCATATAGTCTTTGCTATATTAGCTCTGTTTTAAAAGGCTCCGTTCAAAAGAAAGAACAGCTTGTTCTTCATTCTTTGACCAAGAACTAAGGTTTGCCATTGCCAATTATAGTTTACCTTGTGCATCTTTACATGTGATTCCCTTTTACCTATTGCAAGTCTATATCTTATAAAGGGAAGTTGCTGTCTATTATAACTTGTGCCTTGGTGAATGTGATGCTTCTTGTCTGTATTTTGATTATCGACACTTCACTCCATAAACCTGTGGTCATGTTTACCGAGTTTAGTTTTCGCTTGGGGACAAGCGAGGTCTAAGCTTGGGGGGGTTGATACGTCCATTTTGCATCACTATTTTGTATCATAATTTACTGTTATTTATTGATATATTTCATATTTAGAGTTGATACTTATGTTATTTCCCTTGTTTCCACATGTTTGATGATCATCGGAGGATTTGCTGCCGGAGTCAGGATTCTGCTAGAAAAAGGACCATCAAGGGACCATATTTTGGAGATCAGGAAAATTCCAGAAAAATACCAGGAAATTATATTTTCCCAGAAGACTCAGGAAGCCAGAAGGAGGAGTCGAGAGGAGCCAGGAGGGGCCCACACGCCAGGGTGACGCGGCCTGACCCCTGGCCGTGCCAGCCCTGTGTGAGGCCGCCCTGGCCCACTTCTGGTCTCGCCCCTTCGCGTACTTCATCGTCCCCGAAAACCTAAGTCAAGGGGGGGCTCAGAGTTAGACACCGCCGCCTCTGCGGGGCGGAAAACACCAGAGAGAGAAGAGCTCTCCGGCAGGGAGAAATCTGCCGGGGAAATTCCTTCCCGGAGAGAGGAGATCGTCGCCATCGCCATCACCATCACACCGGACTTCATCGGGATCATCATCGTCATCATCTCCATCACCAGCACCTCCATCTCCACCATCACCACGCCATCCCGCTGTAACATCTTGAGTTGGATCTTGTTATATTCATAGGGGAAACTTTCCCGGTGTTGATTACTCTTGTAGTTGATGCTATTGAGTGGAACCGTTGAGTTAAGGTTTATGTTCAGATTGTTATTTACCATTATTTCACCTCTGATCATGATCCATATGATGTCTTGTGAGTAGTTCGTTTAGTTCTTGAGGACATGGGAGAAGTCAAGATGTTAGTAGTGAATTATTGTTGAGAAATATTTAATGGTTTGATATTGTTGTGGTGCTATTCCACTAGTGGTGTCATGTGAACGTCGACTACATGATACTTCACCATTTATGGGCCTAGTGAGATGCATTGTGTATTTGGCTACCGATTGTGGGGTTGCTGGAGTGACAGAAACCTAAACCTCCGTTGGGAAACCATTGCACCAGGGAGCGTAGGATCTTAGAGTTTAAGGCTGTGGTTAGATTTATCTTAATTACTTTCTTGTATTTGCGGATGCTTGCAAGGGGTATAATCACAAGTGTGTATTTATCCTAGTAAGGGTAGTGCGCTAGCACAGGTTCACCCCCATAACACCTATCAAACCAATAAAGACTATTGGCTTTATGAAGCGAAAGCTTGATACGTCTCAAACGTATCTATAATTTTTGATGCTCCATGCTTGTTTTTACACCATTTGCCTATTGTTTCGTTACACTTAGTGGCATTTTTATGCATTTTCCGGAACTAACCAATTAACGAAGTGCCACAGTGCCAGTTTCCTGTTTTCTGCTGTTTTTGTGTTTCAGAAGTGATACACAGGAAATATTCTCGGAATTGGACGAAACAAGTTCCTGAAGTCTTATTTTACCCGGAAGCTTTCAGAGATCCGAAGGAGAGTAGGAGGTGAGGGACCAGGGGCCCACACACAGGGGTGGCGCGGCCAGCCCCTGGTCCGCGCCACCGCCTTGTGAGGCCACCTGGCCCCACCTCCGACGACGCCCCTTCGCCTATAAATACCCCCGACGAGAAAAACCTAAGTGCCCGATCAGTTTTCCAGAACACATCGCGATCCGCCGCCGCCGTCGACCCGAAGATCGGGAGGGTCCAGAAGCTCTTCTCGGCACCCTGCCGGAGAGGGGAATCGCCACCGGAGGTCTCCTTCATCGCCATGCTTGCCTCCGGAGCGATGAGTGAGTAGTCTACCTTGGACTATGGGTCCATAGCAGTAGCTAGATGGTTGTCTTCTCCACCATGTGCTTCATGTTTAGATCTCATGAGCTGCCATACATGATTGAGATCACCGTTATGTAATTCTACATGTTTGGTTTGTTGGGATCCGATGAATATTGGTGTTTATGATTAAGTTGTTGTACTGAATATTATCTTTTGTTATCTCTATGTTGTTTATGATCTTGCATGCTCTCCGTTGTTAGTAGCTATCTTGGCCAAGTAGTTGCTAGTGACTCCAAGAGGGGGTATTTATGCTCGATAGTGGGTTCATGTCTCTATTTCACCTGGGGGAGTGACAGAAACCTCTAAGGTGGTAGATGTGCTGTTGCTACTAGGGAGAAAACAATATTCATATGCTCAAGGGCATATGCTTTGTTTACATTACACACTTTGCTTAATGCAATTATCTGTTGTTCGCAACTTAATACTTCTAGGGTGTTCGGATTGATATCCCAGGGAGTGGATTATTAGTCATAGATGCAGTTGGATGGCGGTCTATGTATTTTGTTGTAATGCCCAGAGTAAATCTCATAGTGATCTTCTTGACATATCACGTTATCTCTATTCTATCAATTGCCCAACTGTAATTTGTTTACCCAGCATGTGTTATTTTATCTATGGAGAGACACCACTAGTGAACTGTGGACCCCGGTCCTATTTACATCATATTGCAATCACCTGTCTACTTTCTCGCACTGTTTACTTTACTCGCATACTATATTGTTTTCCACTCGATACGCTCATAACCTTTGTTTCAAGCAAACCGGTGAGATTGACAACCTCATCGCAAGTTGGGAACAAAGTACTTGGTTGTGTGTGTGCAGGTTCCGCGTTGCTACTGGCCGAAGACGAGTCAACAAGTATCGTTAATGGCGCCCTTGTTGGAGTGTTATTAAGCCAGTCTGCATCACCTTCAGTCGTCACCGTCTCTCCTCTTCAAGATCGACATTAAACCTTGGTTTCTTAACTGAGGGAAAACTAGCCGCTACACTCATCATACCTTCCTCTTGGGGTTCCCAACGGGCTGGTCATCACCACGCACAAGGACTTACTGCTCCCACGTCAACCACACGCCACAGCTCTTTGCTGGCGCCATCACCGAGTAGCAAAGCTCTTGACAGAAACTCCCGTGTGTCCTCGAGAACGTTTGGTTATTATAAGTACACAACCGGCTTGTCCTTTGCTGAAGAAAGGATTGGGCCACTTGCTGCAATTGTTACTACTGTCTTTTATTTACCCGCACTTTATTTACTCACATTACCAAATACCCCTGAAAATCTGTTTGCTAGTATTTACAATGATTCCTTGATCAAAACTGCTCATCAACACCTTCTGCTCCTCGTTGGGTTCGACACTCTTATTTATCGAAAGTACTACGATACACCCCCTATACTTGTGGGTCATCACACCTCCTGTGTACTTTTCTGTGACCAGCTGTTTGAGCAGCTGGGTAGCATACACCTTTGAAGAGCCAGTGAACTGGCTCTTTATCTTTTCCAGAAACTCCCCAACGGAAGTGCACTCTGCGATTGAGCCCGCAATGGCGTTCTCAATCGTATTCTTTATAAAGGCCATGCACTTTTTATTTGCATTGACCCACTTTTGGTTCTCTAGCACATATGCCAGCTCCATTGGAGCAAAGTCCTTTTTCTTTTTGTCCCATGCAGCAGCATCATCCTTTGCATCTCTGACTGGCTCTGTCGGCTTGACCGGCTGTGGAGTGTCCACAACCCAGTCGACGTCAGCGCAGACAAAAGCTAGATCAACTTTCTTCCTCCACTCAGTGTAGTTGTCACCCCTGAGCGTCGGAACGTCTTTGAGGCAACTCATCAGACTGTAGCCTCCTGAAATTCACAAAGATGTGAGATAACAAAACAATTGCATGCATTAATCCAATGTTGGTATAAATCAACACATACAACTGTTTGTGCAATTAAAACTATATTACCGTTGGGCAAAAGTAGAGATAAATGCACCTTTTAACATATACTTAACAAATCATGATCATGATATTAACAACGTTGGTTATATAATAACAGAATCACAATCACTTTTAGCATTACTTTATCACATCTTTCAAAAATTTAAATACCACTTTATTGCATTTAAGCAATTTTTTTTAACTATTTGCAGCGGAAACATGAATAAAATTCATAAACTTTAAACTTTATAGAAAAGTATCTGTAACTTTTGAATTCTCTAAACAAACTTTCGTTGGAATAATTTGAATAGAGAAAACTATTTGAAATTTGCTCAAAATCTGAACAAAAAACAATTAAAACTGTGTTCTGTAAAAAAATAGCAGTGAAAAACTATATTGGCCCGTGGCCAGACGCGGCCCACGGCCTCCTTTGCGCGCGGCCGACCTGCGCGGCATTTAGTTGGCACCGCTCACTTTGCGGCCCGGCTCTTTGCAGCCCACGGCCTGCAGGCAGCCGCCGCTGAGCGCTACTGGCCGTCGGATTGGATCCGACGGACCAGCGCCTCCCTCGCTAGGGCAAAACGGCCCTGAGCGTCCACCCCGGGAACCCTAGCCTCACTCGATCCGAGCGGCTCTCTGTTGCCCTCCCCGATGGCGGCGGCTAAGCGCCCGACGGCGCCGGCCGGAGCCCTTCCGGCGACGGCGACGGCCATCGCGGCGGCTCGGCGGGCCTTCTCTTTCTCCCCTTTCTCTTCTTTCTGTCTTACCCGACGGCGGCTGTGAGGAGCCCGAGCCCCGGTGACCGTCGCGCCGCCGGCCCACCACCGGCGACGGCGGCACATCACGGCGGCGTGGCGGAGCTCACCCGTCCCCTTCTCTGTTTCTATACCGCGCCCGAGGCGGCGGCTGGTCGGAGCTGCCCGCGGCGAGTGGCCTCTGTGGAGTCTGCGTCGGCGACGCCCCACGGCAGTGGACGGCGGCTAGGCCCTCTGCCCCCGAAGGGGGCCTTTCCCTTTCGGCTGTGGTGGAGGCAAGCTCCTCCACTGCCCGTGTTCTTCGTCCGGTGCTTCGGCTTCCCGATACGCACCGGGATCGAGAGGAACGAGCGCGGCCGGAGATGGCGGCGCACTATTCCGGCGAGCCCGAGGCATCATCGGTGAGTTTCTTTTCCCCTTTTTCCCTCTGTGATTTGTTTCTTTTGATTCGGGGTTCTTTTGGGGATGTTAACTGTGGGGATGAACTAGGGTTTCCACTTTGATCTAAACCGAAAGATCTACAGCCTAAACAGATGGCTCTGATACCATTGTTAAATCTGGGCTAGAACAAAATCGGTAGATCGGTTCTATACTTTGACATATCTGAGAGAGAGAGAGGAAGATCAGAGAGAGAGAGGGGATAACCTGCACCTTGGCTCGAGGAACTCGAGCCGGTGGCCATGGCGATGAGTGGTGGCGAGAACGTGAGTGTGTGGTGGCGGCGGTGCTTCCCGTGACTAGCGCTAGCCCTAGATCGGCTTAGGATATCGGTGGAGCGATAGGCAGCACGGTCAACCTCGTACTGTGCGCCCCGGCCCTCCACCTCTTTATATAGCGCTGCCACAGGGGCCCACCAACCATATTTCGGTTGGACGCCCCCGATCAGGGCGCGAATCAAGGTTTGGATCGAGTCGTTGGACTCGGTCCTGTGGAGATCAAACTAACACTTCCTCCACTCGTCCGACGTCAGATCCTTCGCCGCCTTCCTCACCTTGGACTGCTTCTTCAGCCCGCTGCCGGCGGTAGGCGCAGCGGCTTCACTGACGGCGGGATCCATCGCTTACGCTTCCGCTGTCGCCGCTCAATTTTTGGGGGAGAGTTTTTAAGGGAGAGATCTGCATCTGGCGGGAGAAACCCCCAAGTAATTGGGCGGATGCGGAAGGACGCGAGCCGGAGACGGATCGAGCCAAATGCGTCGATCCAAATGCATCGCACCTCTTGCGTCCGGTCGAACGTTCGGTACACTGCTTGTTTCATGTCTCACGGGCAAATACAAACGGGCTAAACAGGACAACACCTCTAAACTTTGTTCCCATAACAAGTCATTCACATGTACTACACCTTTTTTTTCTCGGGAATACACGTATACATAGACTGTGGAGACAGTGTGATCAGCTCCAGTCACATGGGCTCGTGAACCTATCAGTCATTCAGCCGTGTTCGCCATGGTCTTGTTCGCATCAAGCTTGGTAACCTCGGTTGTTGTAGATAACGGACCGGATCACATGTCCAGTCGGCGGCGACGTCTCCTTCGAACCGTATCCAAAAGCCCCGTCTTGGCCTCTTCCCTTCCGCTGCGGCCCTGTGTCCATTGCCTCATGAACGTCTGTCGTGTGCGACAGTGCGAGAGACAGACATGCAATGCACGGGCCCTCACCGTTGCACGTCTCGTTGTGTTGTGCCACTGGGGCCAGCACGGCAGCACGTGAATGACACCACAAAACAGACGGATCCATGGAAGATGGATTATCATGCATGCTTCTTTCTTTTCTTTCTCGTACTCCCTTTAAACAGTTACAGAGGGAATATGAGTGCTCATGGAATGTTAGTTCTTTTGCACGGAGTGGTGAGAAAATTCCATCGGCCCCCTCTCACACTGTTACTCAGCATCAGGTGCTATGCCTACCCATTAGCGTCCCTGCTATTTTTTTTTCTTCAAATTCACAGCTATAAACAACTGCGTAGAAAAACATTCTAAGAAAATTGCACGTTTTCAACTAACGTAATGGTTGAGAAGTACGAGAAAATTGAGCCTCTTGGATTCAAATTTAAGATAATTTTTTCTTTCAAATTCACAAGTAATGCTCGTGCTGAGCATACCAAATTAAGGGATCGGGAAGCGTACCCCAAGGGATCGGAAGCCCGATCCCCTGCCTTCGGTGCTCGACATGTGTGTCCCCGAGGACCACTCACACATAACACGAGTCTACACATAACTGCAAAAAGAATCCTGAACCCCTCCCATTATGCAGCACCGCTTGGCAGAACTCCGCGACCTCTCACCTCTGCCGTAAAAGTAGTTGTGGTAGGTGCAACAAATAAAAAAGCCCAAGGTTTGTTTGACTATACATATCAAAAGAGCAGATTGTATGCCGATCGACTTTGTACGTACGAAAGGAAGAACTCCGTGGTGAAGCAATGTACCTAAGGCTACGGCCTGACCAACGTCAATCCAAGATCGATGATGTATTTTGGAGATCTGGGGGTTTTTTGTGTGAACTTGATTTGAAGAGGAAAATGCGTCACACGGGATGATGTCTAATTATTTGTAAGGAAAGAAAACTTTTAGCCTGGAAGACGTCACTCGGTTGTGTCTAAATGGATATTTTTATGCGCAAACTTTTATTACACAGGTAACATTTTCTTAATTCGAATATTCAACAATATACAAGTCTTCTCCCATGGACAAAACCATCTTCTCAATCTCGCCATCGTATTTTACGTTGAATCAAAACCACCATGTAGTTCTTTATACCAATGAATATAATGAGTTGAGGTCTGTTCCACACACACATAGAAGAAGAATTTTGGACAAAACAAAGAAAAGTAATATGGAGCTCAGAGGGTGGCTTTGCAATATTATGATCCTCATAAGTCATAGTTAACCACGTATAAACCTTACCACCATATGTTTCACAATAATCGAAATGTGTATCCATGTAGATAATGCTACTCTCTCGGATCCATATTACTTATCGCTAATATAGACGTATCTAGATATATTTTAGTTCTAGATATTTTCATAGTTGTGACAAGTAATATGGGTTGGAGGGAGTACAAAAATAAGTATCTACATGGACTGATAAAAAAAATATTCGGGTCTTCCTAGAAAAGCGAGCCTTTTTCTTCTACAGATCAAAAAATGTTATTTTTTGATAAGGGTTCATATTACTTTATGCATGTGTGCCAAAATTTAAATCACCGCTTCATGTTAAATGATGCTTTTTAAAAATTGAAAATTGCATTTAAAAGTTTCAAAAAGTGAAAAACAAATCTGAATGCACATAAGGATGTATTCTATAGTCCCGTAAAATTTCAATACAAAATACCTTATACTTTGGGCTACACTGACAAATTTTAAGAGTTAAAAAATGTGTATTGTGCACTATATACCATATCAGCACTTTTGTCATTTTTGTGTAGCTCAAAGTATAATGTCTTTCACATTGAAATTGTACACACTTGTAGGGTACATTTCTAGCTATATCCACATTTTTTAGTATTTTTTAAACTTTCAAACACGGTTATTGATTTTTTTTGAAAATAATGAGCTACAAATATCCACACTCTCCTTTGACCTCCATAATAAATTTATCCATCATTTTGATACAAATGTATTCAAATTTCAAGTAAGTGTCCATTTTGGAAAAGAAAACTATTAACACTATTGAACGCAAAAAGAATTTGGAAATTCCACTTAAGAAAAGTGATATTTATATCATATATTGCGACATGTATTCCAATGCTTCACATTTTTGGGAGCATTAACACAAAAGCATAGAATGGTTTACCGTGTCGAGAAACTTGAATTAAAAGTTGTTGACTTTATCTCCCGGAATCCATGCACTAAATACATAATTCAAGGGTTGTGCCAAAACACCAGCTCTTCGATCCTCATTTCATTTGATACAGATGAAACAACGTAGATCATTTGTATTTTTAGTCGCATACAAAGTGAAACCACTCTCTTAGCTCCAAAATAAATGAAGACTCGATTTTGTTTTAAATCAAGCATCTAATATCCCCCGCAAAAAAAAATCAAGCATCTAATATGACTGGATTTAACCAAAAATATCAATATTTACAATTCATTGTATGTAGTGTGAAAAATACTATGTTGAATGTAATAATACTAATTGATATATTTTAGATGTTGATATTTTTATAAAGCTATATATTCAAATTTAAATTAGTTTGACGTAGCACAAAAAAATAAACTGATTGTTTGTGGAACGAAAATAGAGGTCTTTTGATTGTTTCTCTCAGTGCTTAACGTGTTTCGTTCGTACCGAAGCTAAAATATATTCTTTTACTCCGTCTGGAAACAAACACGTAGCTGTTCCTTCCGAAAGCAGTAGAAGTTAGAACGGGACATGACGATCCTTACTGGATGATGGACATAAATGAAAGCCGGTCGGACAAGTGCAGCTATCTCCCCGATCGATATCTAATCCAAGCGCACGTATGGTTGATTCGGCCGTTTCTGTGTTTTAATGCGGTGCAGTGCCCGCGACGGCGCACGGTCGACATACTCCTTTTTTTTCTCACTACTTTTATCCACTGAGAGCCGGAGCTGCTTGAAAATCGAGAGCCGTTTCCCCGGACGCGAGCGAGGTGGCAGTGCCGGGCTCTGGATCACGGGACACGCGTTCGTAACTTCGTATGCAGAGACGAATGGAAATGATGGTTATTTTTGTCTTCTGGCGTGATCGTCTCGCCAAGTGCCAGAAGAATAGAAGACGGAGAGCTTCCGCGGCACTAAAATACGATCCGTTTAATCATATGGTGCGCCAAGAATGTCCTGTCGCTGGTGTACAAGCTAGACTAGATAGATAATGTGACGTGGCATTATCGCGTAGTTAAACTGCAGCAGCAGCAGCTGGTTCTGGACTCTGGAGTACATACGTGCCGACATGGGCGGAGAGGTACGTGCAGCTGGTGGTACGTGGCCTTCTGGCGGGTGTGGGGCGACCGGGCTAGGCAAGTTGGCCGAGTGCCCATCCATCAAGCTTTGGCATTTGGTGACCGGGACAGGAGTTCATTGCCGACTAGCAGACGGGTGAGAAATTAATTGAGAATGCATGCTGAAGCAGTGTGAAATCCGTAAAGTACTGGTATTGGCACTGTCTGATTGATCAGAGCTCCTGCGACATTGGGTAAGCCTAATCAGCTGTTAATTGTCGCCGCATTCTACTGTACATGGCCAGGTGGACGTACGGCGCGGTCGCGAGGATTTGACCGAAGAAAGAAACAAAGGCCCAACAGACAGCGCAAGAGCTGAGGAGGATTTCTTACACGAATCGCAGCAGGTGGCGCCAGGAGCCTCGCCGTGACCCGCGGATGACCGACCACGACGCCCCAGCAGAGTCAGCGATAAACAAAGCAGTGAAAAACCCTGAGAAGGCGACGTGTCGTGCGAGGGTTAGCGCACCGTCTCTCTCTGCTCTCTCTCGCTCCAGAGTCGGTACACGTGGTAGCGTGGGCGCGGAGTCCCAGGCTGGTCGGCGGGCAGCACGCTACTCTCTGCGCCAGCATCGCTCTCGCTCACGCTCTCGTCTCAGCGTGATCGACATGCGATCAACGTCTGCCAACTGCCTCACTCTCCCTGTCTGTTCGCTGCCGACTACTAAAATGTTGACCCACGAGGTCTTTACCCATGACGCCTTCGGCTTGACTAAACCGAGGGTACAACATCATGATCCAAATCTTGTGTCGTTTCAACACCTACGACTAGCTGCCTGGGCAATATCTTCCGGAAAAGGACGGACGGTCCGATTAGATTGCTGCATGTTTTTTAGTATTCTTTTGCGACCTAGATACAATGCAGGGCGAGATTTAAATCAATGAAAGTTTGAATTTAGACACTTCAAGAAAATCTAAATAAGTACCAGGAGGTAGGCAAAATGTTGTATTCTATCATCAGTGTGTAGATACCTGGAAATATGCTGTAATTTTTGCTCAACAAAAATAACAATTTTTTCATGGGTGGACAATAATGAACGAAGGAATAAAACTCGATTTTGATTTTTTTTTATGATACCAAAATACAATGTATTTTGTTCTGAAAACTTACACATAATAGTGCACAATATTGACTATTGCTTGTTTTTAGACTTTTTTTAAAAAATCTGTGTCTAAAATTTTGAAGCTTAGAAAAAAAAACAAGATGTCGGGTGATCGGGCTTCATTTTGAGTTTAGGGCGCCTATTGTGCAAACATTCTAGACGACACATTGTGCGTTAAGGGTGGTAATTTACAGTCTGCCATTTTCTTGAATTTTTATGCAGAGAGTGTGATATGGGACCAGGATCTTCAGGATACAAAATACTGATAGATGTACATTTGACACTAGATATTGGCAACGTAGTTAGGTAGGTATAAAATATCTCTAAACAAATATTCAATACGTAAACCTTGATGTCAAAGCGTATTTCCGTTTTCTATATTTGGTTTGTGATCACCACACACAATATAATCTCTCTGTTCCATCAAACTTATCGCTAAAATAGATGTATCTAGACATATATTAGTGTCTAAATATATCTATATCAGTAAAAAGTTTTATAGAACAGAGGGAGTACTATCTAAAGATCGGTTATAATTTCTGATATAGATATCAAAATCAATCCTCAAATGTTTATATTTACTAGTGTGATCAGTTGTGATCATATATTTACTAGTGTGATCAGTTGTGATCATTATATATGATATGAACTCTAGATATTAGAGTAAGAATATGTCGTGGCATCTATACCACGCCATGAAGGGGACCGTGTTCAAGGCATGTCGACCATCTGCAAGGCTCCAACCAGATATAGATATAGGCTCTGTTTGTTTGGGCTTCTACTTCTGCTTTTAGAGTCCAAAAGCGGAAGCTCAAACAAACAGGTAAAATTTATAAAGCACTTGAAGGAAGCACTGCAGGAAAATGCACTGAACAGCCGCTGTCGCTGGGAAGCTTGCCTCGACCTGCTTTTGGCTACTTCCCGAGCTTCTCGAATGTGAAAGGACGATACTATCCTTAACACTTACGATTATTTACGGAAAAATGCCACTCCATATAAAACCAACGATTCGCACCGAATCGGTACTGCCCGACGCCCCGAGTCCCATTTCTCCCAACCTCCCCGTTTCAATAGCCATGGCGGCTAGGGTTAGGGTTGACCTGCGCCGCCGTTCCCCGCCGCTGGCGACAGGGTCACTGGAAGCTTGCAGGCGGCGGCGCGGGTGGCGCATGGGCGGCTCGCAGGCGGCGGCGCGGGCGGCGCGTGGGCGGCTCGCAGGCGGCGGCTCGCAGGCGGCGGCGCGTGGGCGGCTCGCAGGCGGCGGCGCGGGCAGCTTGCAGGCGGCTCGCAGGCGGCGCGTGGGCGGCGGCGCGGGCGGCTCGCAGGCGGCGCGTGGCGCGGGCGGCGCGTGGTCCCTTTCTTCCCCGTTGGTCACTCTCTCTCTCCCATGTCTTACAGTAGCCGGAGCTCGCCGCATAGCGCCGCCGTCCCGCACCTCCCCCTGCCCCTCCGACTAGCCGGGAAGCTCCGCCACATCTTCCTCCACCTCCTGGCCAAAGGAATCGAGCCGAGGAGAGCCGAAGTCGCCGCAATCGCCGCTGTTTCACTGCAGGTTCCGACCGCCGCCGCGCCAAAATCCGTCGCCGCCGGCCCGTCTCCGGCCAAGCTGACCACGCCGGAGTGCCCCTGGTGAGCCAAGGGTCCGAGAGGACCCCGTCCCCCTTCTTTTTCCTCACCGGAGCGCCGCCCTCCTTTGGTCCCTAGGAGGTGCCCGCCATGGCCGAGCTGCCAGCTCCTGGCCAACGTGGCCTGCCTGCAGATGGGCCATGGGCCCCAGCAGTCAGCTGCTTTGGGTCAAAAAGACCCCAGTGTAAAAAGTCCCTGCACGTTTATTTTAATTCCAGGAATTCCAGAATTTGTTGTAAATATTGTAAAATGCATATCTTGTTATCTGTTTGTCAGAAAATTATGGAGAGAATTCAAATGCTATTATGCTTATGCATTTGAACTCCACGGCGCGGGCCAGTAATTATCGTAATTATGTTAACAAAGGGCCAGTATAAATGTGATGATTTAGGATTCATGTAACATGACAAGTCTTGTAATATAATTGCTGCACAAAATTCGACTTACAAGCCAAAAGCCAAAAGCCAAAAGCCAAAAGCCAAAAGTCAAACAAATAACTCCCAAATTATTTTAATAGAAATTATTCATAAATACTTTTAAATTAAAATTGTGGTATTTTAGCTATTAATCATCACAATTATATTAAGATAAGGTTAGAATTAGCTAATTTGGTTCGAATCAACTTTTATACAACATCTTCAGCATTCAGGGTCATTTTAGACATTTCATCCTTCAAATCAGCAACAGCAGTCATCAAAAGCACTTCTGCCAAACATCAAATCTCAGCTTTCAGCAGCTGCTTCTCACAGCTGCTTTCTAACAGCTCACCAGCTACAGCTGCTTTTCAACAGCAGCAGCCCAAACAAACAGACCCATAGTCGCTGATGAGCCCACGAAAATGAGACGCTTTGTATGCAAATACTATCATTTTCCTCCCTTTCCGAGCTGCACCGTGAGTTGCATGCGGTCCCAAAATATCCGCTGCCGCATCGTTCTCACGCAGCTGCGCATCGCTCTATCACATGTTTAGTGGAGCATAGTTCCATCATTGCGAAGGTGCCATCCATGCGAATTGGCATAGCTGTGTGGCAAGGCTGAGCCTCTTGTTGAAGGCTCTTGGAGTGGTACATTGCTCGTTTCATGTTCTCCCGGGCAAAACCAGTCGGGCTAGACAGGACAACACCTCTGAACTTTGGTTCCATGACAAGTCATTCACATGTACACTTTTTTCCCCGGGAACACATACATAGACTGTGGAAATAGTTTGATCAGCTCCGTCACATGGGCTGGTGAACCTATCAGTCAATTAGCCGTGTGCATTGTTCTTGCTCACCATCGTCCTGTTCGCATCAAGCTTGGTACTCTCCGCTGTAGATAAAACGGACCGGATCACATGTCCAGTCGGCAGCGACGTCTCCTTCGAACCGTATCCAAAGCCTCCGTCAATATCCAGCCCTCTTGGCCTCTTCCCTTCCGATGCGGCCCAGCGTCGATTACCTCATGCATTTCTTTTCTATCCGGATAATTTTACATGGTGATTCGTACTCTCGGCTTTCCAGCGACGTTGACAAGGTTGTTCGGTTTCTCTTCCCTAGAATACTGGTGTTGGTACTCTTGCCGATGTTATATGATTGCTTTAATGGTTGCGTGCGTGCACGTAGCCTTGGCATTGCGGCTCTAATTAAAAAAAAGGGAGAACCATTATTGGTATTTACAGGTTTATGGTTTGATATCTGCGCCATTATCTTTTGGCTGCCTTCAGAAAAATACAAGATTGTGTCATGCAAGAAGAAGAGTTTGAAGACCTCGAAGATTAGCTTGTTTTTTCTTAGACTTTGTTTTGTAATTACTGAAGACAGCTTATGTATCTCTACCATGTACTGTTCATTGCTATAATATATCATGGTATTATTTCAAAAAGTTGCACATGCAACGCACGTCTCATATTCTACAATAAAATCATCTATATGCATTTTTTCTCTTTTAGCGAGTCTTTTCACCGAGCAACTTGAATGCGTATTATTCCTATATATTTGAGTGCTCATAAAATATATGATCTACACACATGTCTTCACATAAATTTGACAATCACATAAATTTGTTACAATTGGTTAAACAATATTTATAAAAAACTAAGCAATATTATTTAGGAAGGTCTACAGTTTTACGCGATCTATAAGGCTTTGTTCCATGGGTAGGATATTGTTTAAAGTTTCATTCCCTTCGTTCTTATAAATATGTACTCCATCCGATCGATATTACTCTTTGTACAGATATATATACCATTAAAATATATCTAGGTACATCTATATTAGCGAAGAGTATTATTGATCGGAGGGAGTACCAAACATAGCTTTCTTAACTGAAAATCGTCCTACATATACATTATAAAATATTGTTATAAAAGATCAAGTGCAAAGTATATAGTATTCACCCTGGGTACTGGATACACTCTATCATGCCATGAATGCATGAAATTGAAAACCTAATAACCCAATAGAGCACTCATTTAGGAAATGTTACATTGTGCATTGAATGAATCAGTTAAGATTGTAATGCATTGGCAAGATTCATATCCATCTGAGTTTGTCGAAACAACTGGAACTTTGCATCCCCATTTATAGATTCATCCTTTTATGCGGGGTTTGCAACTTGAGCGCAAGGTTTAAATTGGTTCCACTATTTTAAATACATTCTTCCCCAAAACAGAGATAACTTGTACTTTTAGATGCAAGACAAAGAATGGGAATAGCGCGAAGAAAAGCCCACGGCTACGCGCACTGGAAGGCAGAAAAGCCCAACACAGACCCCGACTGGCTCACTTCCCCTAAAAAAGCAGATAAAATCTTTAGGCCTTGTTTACTTCTAGGGTATTTGTGAGGATGGGAGGGGATTATTTCGTATTCCAAAATTTCCTCGATAGGTTGTTTACTAGTCCGGGTTTTGAGGGGATAATCCCGAAATATCCCCACAAATCCCCTCCACTCTAGTGTATTTTTGGCTAGATTAAAAACTCTCCATCATGGTAGAGTATTTTTAGGGAAGAGTATTTGAGGGGATTTGAGAGTATTGGGTGAACACCAAATCCCCACATATCCCCCACATTCTTCGGGGGTGGAAATACGAGAGAAGTAAACAAGGCCTTAACGGGAGAATAAAATCCCCACTCACTCCCTGCGTCTCCCGCATCGCCGGCGACTGGACCCCGGTCCCCTGCCTCCCCGCCGCTGGTCTCGACGGCCGCTTCGTCCTTCCTCTTCATCCAGTAGATGGAGACCAGGCGGCGCTCGCGGAAGGCCAGCCGACCTAGCGGGAGGCGCCAACGGAAGCAGAGGGCTGACCTCATCTCCACCGGATCCGCGGCCGCATCCTCCGCCGCCGGTGGCTCTTCGTAGGCCTCCTATTCGACACCTGTGTGGTCCTCCTCGCCGCCAGTGAGCTTCCTCCCCCATCTGGTGTCTTCAACATCGTTGACCACTCGGGCATCCCGTTGGCCAGGCTCGCTACCGACGGACGGTCCTCTCCGTCTTGCTCCCATCCGAGTGCACCCACGGCTTCTTCTACGATGCGAAAAACGCAGGTGCGTCTCTCTCTCTCTCTCGGCTCTATCTGGCTATGCGTGACTCTCCTTTGGTACACCACACTCAAAACTTAACTGCTTCACCTTGTACAAATACACATCCATGTGAAGCGAATTTCTCATAGGTCTGTGTTGATTATTTCAAAACAAGTAACATGTCCTTAATTCTGATGGCTGATACAAAGCTGAATTTAAGAATTGTTAGTTCACTTGGATGTCTCGGATCTTCTCCCCGGTTATACATGCAATCTGTAATATGAAAAGTATCTTTTTTCAGTGCACTTGCTAGAGTTTTTATGGTTGCTGCAGTTTTCCATATGCAGCCCCTTTCATTGTGGAATTCTTTCCTGGCTTCATAATGATATATTGTTTCTAGACTACAGCTTATTTTGGTATGTTTTTATAGGTTTGCTGAAGCTGGCATGTTTTCATAAGGCTTGCATTAGAAAGAGCTTAAAGAGAAACCGATATGTATAAGAGAATCCTATTAAAAATGCCATGCGGCAAACAAAATTTGAGTAGCTTGAGAAGAACGTTTGAAGCATAATATTTTCTTTGATTCAGGGAATATATATATTCATATTCAGTGAGACAAGAAGCAGTAGTGAGGTAGATAAAAATGTGGGATCCTAGCCGGACATGGTGTTTTGGCTCATAGGAGCAAATGCACTTATTATGAAAATATATTTTAAAAAATTCAAATAATTTGAGTAAAAAATTCCCGGTATGCATCTGAACATTCTATGTCCATCCACCAAAGTTTTGGTGTGAAAAAACATTTTTTGTGCCCTGTGTAAAAAAGACAAAAAACAGCTACGTAAATAGCAATTTTGGAGCATAAAATATTGTCTTTTTTACACATGTCACAAAAATTATCTTTTTTTTACAAAACTTGGTGAGTGAACATAAAATGTCTAGATGCACACTAAGAATTTTTTTTCAAATTTTTTAAGTATTTTGAAAAATGATTTTTGACCAATGGATGCATATACACCTAGGAGCCAAAGTGGATTTCTGGATCCTAGCCATGGATTATAGTTGGAACTTACATGATTCTCTTTGTATATTGTAGGTTTGAGAAGCTTAAGGCTATGTCAATTTCAAACCTGGTGTGTTGGATTACTCACCACGGGAGGCTTGGCTTGGCACTACCACTACTACTATAAAGGTTAACTATATATCTCCTTAACTATCTTCACTTCATTATTTGTAAGTGTGACAACTGACACACAATAAACACATAAGTTGTTTTTGGCCATACCAGTGGATAACAATGGGCTTGATCCGCTAAGGCTAGTGACATTCGGACTGAGAGCGGCAGCCTTCTTTTGTTGGCGGCTAATTCGCAGCTTCTCCAGGTACGCTGCTTTCTTCTTATCATCACAAAGTCGTGCATACCAATTTTGACCTTTTTTTCTTTGCGATTTGTTCCAAAGGTTCACCAAAATCATTGGGGTGTACAGCTCCACTTGTATTATTATCACCTGCACACAAATTTGATGGAAAAGAAGGTACATATAGGCTAAGTTTCTAGATTGATTAATACTGAACAGATTAATCGTCTCATCATTTTGTCTAAATAATTTAATTTGCATGCCTTGAATGGCATAACTAAACGGAATGTGTATTGCAAAGCATGGAATGTATAGGGGGCAGGTTATTTTTTTTATAAAATTAATGTTTTGCAATATTCTTTCTACAGATGAGAAGTTTGATCTTACCGGGCGACGACTGGTTGTCGGCAGCGTGGTTGTGCCTGGGCAGCGGCAGCCACTACACAGCTGGGCGTCGGCAGCGCGTCTGCAGCTGAGTGGCCGCAGCGATTGCAGCAACAGGACGGCTCGACGTCGGCAAATTGATAGATGGACAATGTCTGATCGGCGGCGGCTGCGCGACAACTAGTTGTTGGCCACACGCGCGTTGGCTGGGCGGCGGCGGCGCATTTTCTAGGCGGCGACAATGCTAGAGGGCGGACATTTCAGGGACTCGATGCATAGTTTCTGCGATATGATCGTGTCCTGATCCTGAGAAGTTTTTTTTTTTTGAAAGTAAAATGCAAATATATCAGGCAAGCAAGCCGCCTCATTAAAAACCTTCCAGTCCCCTTAGGTACCCTGGTAAGGAAAAGAGTGCGTCTGAAACTTGCTGCCGAGAATCATAATATCATTACATCGTTTAGTAAGCTATCAAGAATGAAACTAGGGGGTTCATCGACCCAATTACAAGTGACTCTAGAATTGTAGCAATCTCTAGCTAAGCTATGAGCAACTTTATTTAAATCTCTGACGCAGTGGATAAACTCAACCTTTCCAATAGCTCCCACACAAGACATAATCTCAGCATAGACTGCAGTAGCCTCGTTCCATATACGGTCCTCACCTGAGCAAAGATTGATGACCTCCAGGGAATCCGACTCAGCGACAATATCATGATATCCCAAGGAGTGTGCAAATAAGAGGCCATGAAGCATGGCTAACGCTTCAGCCATGGTAGCAGATGATACATGCGGTATGAAAGAGGAAGATGCAGCGACAAACACACCTTGGTTATTTCTGAGGACTGCCCCTGAGTCTCCCGCCTGATCTTCAACAACAAAGGCTGCATCAACGTTGAGTTTTAGTCTATTTCCAGAAGGTTTGCTCCAGGACATTTTCGCCGGACCTTTAGAACTCTCAGACTTAGCCGCATTTGCAGTGATTGCACAGATAGTAGTGGAGCAATTCCTAACTGGAGGAATCTGCTCACCCCGAGTTTGTCGACGTCTAAGCCACCAAATATACCACGCCGCCACCGCTATAAGATTATGGACTTGGATAGAAGTGTACCCTGGAGCACAAGCATTCGGAGCTCGGAGGAGGACCTGAATAACCGCAGCACCAGATCTGCCATCAATACAAGCATCCGTAATTAGATGTTCCAAACCCAAACTTCTCCAAATATTCATAGCGCCCTGGCATTTAAAAATCATATGCAAGCTATCCTCTGGAGCTGATGAGCATAACGGGCACTGAGGGTCAGTACCAACATGTCTTTTTACCATAATATCTTTCAGAGGCAGGATTCCATGCAGAACTCGCCAACAAAAGATTTTAACCTTCGCTGGCACCTTCAATTTCCATAAAATCTTCCAAGTAGGATTGTTCAGAGACGTACCAGTAATTAATGATCTACAAGTGAGACCGTTAAACTGATGTTTCCACTCAACATGGTAAGCCGATCGGACAGAAAAACAGCCAGACCTTGTCCCATGCCAGGCAATGAAATCGCTAAAACCATTTATAGAAACTGGGATTTGCAAGATTCTGGGAACGTCAATTGGGTGAAAAATATCCCGGATCAACGGTTCATCCCATGTACCCGTGACGGGGTCAAGTAGATCAGCCACCTTTGTTAACACACAGTCACCTCTAGGCGTAATGATTTTTCGGTCAGGGCTCATAGGGATCCAAGGATCCTTCCAGATTTCGATAGAAGAACCATCACCAACTCGCCAAATACATCCTCTCTTAAAAGTTTGGATCCCTGCAACAATGCTCTGCCAAGTAAAAGAAGAGCCAGCCTTTGGACCCGCCTTCAAAATATCACCGGATGGATAGTACTTAGCTCTCAGAATTTGTGCGCAAAGAGAATTCGGCTCATCAATTAATCTCCAGACCTGCTTTGCTAACATAGCAAGGTTAAAAGAGTGCAGATCCCTAAACCCCATTCCTCCTTCCTCCTTTGGGAAGCAAAGTTTCCACCATGCGTACCAATGCATTTTTCTCCCTTGATCATCATCCCCCCACCAAAATTGAGAGATAATATCCGTAATCTTCTTACAAATCTTTTTCGGCAGCAGGAATACAGACATTGCATATACAGGAATCGCTTGGATCACCGCTTTAATAAGGAGCTCCTTCCCACCAATGGAGAGCAGCTTTTCTTTCCAACCCTTAATTCTTTGCAGTACCCTCTCCACAAAATGCAAGAAACAGTCACTTCTATCTGCACCGACAATTGCTGGTAGACCCAAGTATTTGTCTGATATGGCTTCTGTATTGATATTCAGAGTATTACAAATCTGGACCTTCACATCAACCTGAGTATTTGGACTAAAGAAGACACTAGATTTGTCCACACTTATCAATTGTCCCGAGTTTGGGCAATAGTCATCAAGAACTTGTTGCAACGAGATTGCATTATTCAAATCTGCTTTTAAGAGAATCAAAGAATCATCAGCAAATAAAAGGTGTGAAACTGATGGTGCATTTCTGCACACCTTGATTCCTTCAATGCCACCAATCTCCTCAGCGTGCAACAAAAGACTAGACAAACCTTCTGCACAAAGCAGGAACAAATAAGGGGACAACGGATCCCCCTGCCGAATACCACGAGTTGGGATGAAACCATCTGTCATCTGGGAGTTGAATCTGACAGAATAAGACACCGACGTGACACATGCCATAATAAGATCCACCCACTGAATATGGAACCCAAGCTTAATCATCATTTTCCTCAAAAACTCCCATTCAACCCTATCATAAGCTTTGTGCATATCAAGCTTGATTGCACAAAGGCCATTCTTACCCTTTCTCTTATTTTTAATTTTATGCACACATTCGTAAGCAACCAGAACATTATCTGTGATGAGCCTCCCAGGGACAAAGGCACTTTGGGTAGGAGAGATTATATCAGGGAGAATCACTTTCAATCTAGCTGCCAACATCTTGGAAATGATTTTATACACTACATTGCAAAGGGAAATAGGTCGAAATTGTGATACCTCCTCTGGGTTTTCCACTTTGGGTATCAACACAACCACCGTTTCATTCCAACCAGGTGGAATGATTCTCTCATTTATTGCCTTCAACACAGCAGCAGTAATATCATCTCCTACCAAATTCCAGAATTTCTTATAGAAAATTGCATGCAACCCATCTGGTCCAGGGGCCTTAAGATCACCAATCTGGAAAACCGCTTTTTTGACATCCTCCGCTGTAAACGGGGCAATCAGTCCTTCATTCATCTCCTCCGTCACTTTTGGGACAATTTTATCCAAGAAAGCCGGGTCTATAACATTATTCTCAGAAGAAAACAAGTTAGTAAAAAACTGAAGAATAATCGGATTTAGATTATCCGTACCTTCGACCACCTGTCCTGTAGGATCTTTCAGTTGCTTAATGAAATTTCGCTTCTTCCGAGCTGAAGCAAAACAATGAAAAAAGGATGTATTTTTATCACCATTTTGGAGCCAGTTTGCACGGGATCTCTGGCACCATTTAATCTCCTCTTGTTCCAGCAGTTTCTCAATCATACATGCCAACTCCTTCTTCCTCTCTTCATTGAAGTCCGCCACTGGGCCACGCATAACCGTTTCGAGCTCACGTTGGGCTTGCCGAAGTTTCTTCCTAGGTTTCTTGAGCACACGAGCATTCCACGCATGCAGCCCAGCATGCATGTTTTTCAGCCGAGTGAGTACGTCGATCTCAGTTCCGTCACCCGTAGCAGCATTCCACTCCTCTTCAACAACTTCACGGAAACCTTCCTCTTTAAACCATTTTGCCTCAAAAGAATTTTGTTTACCAACTGGTAAGCTTGAGGAAGCCGCGTAATATTCTGTATCTAAGAGTAAAGGACGGTGATCCGAATGATTAAATTGCAAATGCAATACCGCAGCATGAGCATGCATCAGTCTCCAGTCTTCATTAGCCAGTCCTCTATCCAATCTCTCCCTCATCCGACCCCTATGCCAGGTGAACGGATCCCCAACAAAACCAACATCATCCAGCCTACAGGTATCCAAAGCATCATGAAAAGCTTGTCTAAACCGTTCTGGTCTTACATTGCCTCCTTCCTTCTCATGCGCATATAAAATTTCATTGAGATCTCCCATAACTAACCAAGGTAGACTATTTTGCTGGTATATGCTTCTCAATCTGTCCCAAGTTTTATATTTATCAGCCCATTTAAACTCCCCATACATACCAGTGAATCTCCAGACTTTGTTTTCCCCTTCCTCAACTCGTACATCAATAAAATTTGGTTCTGCAAAAATTTGGACAATTTTAATCTCTCTCTTCCACATCATGAGAATACCTCCACGTCTCCCATCACTAGTTGAACAATACTCAGATCCATCTTCATACGCCTCCTAAGACACTCAGCCGGGTAACTATCCAGATGTGTCTCCGACAAGAACACAACTTCGGGGTTATTGCGCCTCAAGACATCGAGGAGCGCTAGGACTGCCGCGTTGTTACCCAGCCCGCGGCAGTTAATGCTTCCCGATCTTCCTTTTTTTGGATCGAAGGGGTATGTGCGGGCGGAGATCGTGGGTGGGGAGAACAAATCATTATGGGCCGTCTGATGTAGTTGAATAGAGGGCTCAGATCTTATTTTCCAGCCAAGTTTGCTCTTTTATAAGTAGTAGATAGATAGTAGAGATAGAGATTTTATAAGTAGTAGAGATGAGTGTTCAAGACATTTCATTACGAAATGTACGCTGAATCAGAAGCTTTAAACATCTGTAATTCAATCATCTACGGACCATTCACCTTAGCACTCATTACCTACGTATTCCATAAAGGAGACATTTGGTTTTATACCATCGACAATCGCCGCAACTGCTCATTTGACAATCGCCGCAATAAGCACTAAAATCCAGGAACAAAATTCCGAAAATCTAGGAACAAAAGTTAAAAAAATCCGAGAACAAAATCCAGAAACAAAATTTCAAAAATCCCGGAACAATAATTATAAAAATCTGGGAACAAAAATTACAAAAATCCAGAAAATAAAATTACAAAAATCCGGGAATAGAAATAAAAAACCAAAAATAAAAATTACAAAAATCCGGGAACAAAAGTTACAAAAAGAAGGAACAATGCTTTAGCATCCATCGACAGAATCACGACTATAAAGGAAAAGAAATCAAAACTCATGAAACAAAAATTATAACTCATGAAACAAAACAAGATATAAAGAAGACGAATGTAGAAGTAATTGGAAAAATCATGAAATAATATAAAGTGAACACTCTGTAAAACTAAATGGAACAAAAAATTGAATCATGAACATATAGAAACATGATTTAAACAAAAAAAGGTAAAAAAAGGGGAAAAGAGTACAAAAAAGAAATATAAAACATACCAAAAGAAAACAAAAATGAAAAAGAAAAGAAAAAGGAAACTAGAAGAAAGGAAGAGAAGCATGCGTGTCTGGTAGGCTGCTACGTACGAATGATCTGCTCTCGCAAGGAACGAAGGGAGAAAAACAAATCTGCTCAGCTAGCGAATAAAAGAACGAAGGAAGCATTGAAGAAAAGCTTTAATGGGCCGAGCCCAGCGAACCATCCTTTAGCGAAACAGTATTCATGGCGCGTGCGCGCTACCGAATCGATCCGGAAAATGTGCAGTCATGTTGAACTTCCAGACGTTTAGCCAATTTTCGGGAGCCACTCATATCCATTATCAAAACAAAGACCTCTTACTCATTAGCTTTCGTGTTAACTAACTTATTTTACTTACTTCCTTCCAAATTCATGGGTAATATAGAAAATTGTGTAAAAAATGTTCAAAGTAAAGCCACGTGGATGGTTGCTCCTCCACAAATGTCATGTTTGAGAAGTATGAGATAAAATCAAGCCTCATGGATTCAAATTAAGTTTCTTAGTGTGTTCTTTGTGGCCTTGAATGCGAGGACACGTAACACATGTTAGGTTGGTTCCAATTCCGAGAAACTTGCACTTGTTGGAGTTGCAGCCTCTTTGTGCCATTGACTATATCATCAACACGAGGCACATGATGGTTGTTGCATGCTCTAGAGATGGCGTCAGAGCGAGTACGGATGATGATGACCTTCTAGCGCATATGACACATGCTCAATGAAGTTATCCACCACAAACAAGCTCTGGCAATTGAGGCTTTCAAGAGTTTCTTATGCATCTATGTAGATTCACAACTATGCATTAAGCAAATGCCTTCGCTCTTTGGAAGACCTAGTGAAATGAAAAATGATGGTGCTCTATGATCACATGCGCCCCAAGGCCAAGTAAAAGAAGTCAAGAGGAAAAGTTAATAAGGAAGTGAAGAAATTGTCCAAGCCACCTCCATGATGATGAAGCTAAATGTGGATGCGTCCTAACTTGAAGGAGAAGGGGGAGGAGGTGGGGACGGCGGAACCGTTTTATCCGCTAGGAAATATATGTCATTATGTGCAAGTCCACTCCAAGCTGAGATGCTTGCTTCCAATAAAGGACTGAATTTTACAAGAGCTATTGTCTTGAAGTGACTATGATGATCAGAAGTAAAGAGATGGATAGATCACCTTTTGCAGTTTGGGTGAATGCAACAAAATAGCCATGCAACGAGAGAGCAAAATGTAGAGTTATGCACATTAGTAGAGAGCAGAGTAGTGTTATCCATATGTTAGCTAAGATGGGTTGCCCGGGGATGCGTACCAATGTGTAGTTTAGGTCAAACCCGGATGCTTGTAATCAAGATGAAACTATTATCGCTTGATACATATACTTTCAAATTCACAAAATTATTAATTAAAATCCAAAGGCATCGACATTAAAATTTCAAAGGCATTGACATTAAGAATTCGAAGTAATTTACATTAAAAAAATCAAAGACATTGAAGCTAAAGTGTATTTTTTTTCGAGGGGTGAATCCAAAATGATGTGGCGGCGAAATAATGCTTCTCGTGGGCTAACAAAGTTTAGACCCCGAGTTGGTTTCAACTGGGCTGCCATTGCTTGAAGGCCGTAGAGCTAAAAATTTGATGATCAAGTTAAACGGAGCAGTGGCCCAAGCCCACGAGAGCCCGTCTGTGCACGTCACCCATGCGCCCCATAATAGCCGCGTGCTCACCAAACTAATCGCAGCCGTCGGATTCCCCTGCCAAACCCTAGCAACCAAACCCCTCCTACATAATCCTGCTTTCTCAATTCCTTCACCGCCGCCGCCTCTCGTCATACCCCGCCGTCTCCTCTCTCCCGAAGCTCAGCTTGTCGAGGTAAGCGCTCGTCGCCCGAAACCATCGCCGCCCCCTCCTCGTCTCGATCTGAGAGCTCTAGGCTCACGGACTGTCGTTGCTGTTCTGCCGTGCAGATGGCGTCCGAGGCGGCGAAGGTGGTGGTGCCGGAGTCGGTGCTCCGCAAGAGGAAGAGGGAGGACCTCTGGGCCGTCGAGAAGAAGGAGAAGGCCGTCGCCGAGAAGAAGAAGGCCGGCGAGAACCGCAAGGTCATCTTCGCCCGCGCCAAGCAGTACGCCGAGGAGTACGATGCCCAGGTCAGATCTCTCGATTCTGTGCCCCTTTCTAGTTGTTCGTGGAGGTGGAGTAGCTACGGACTTGCGTTGTGCGGATCTAAACCTGATTATATGCTAGGGTTGTGGAATGTGGTCTCTATACTCAGTGTGTCTTGTCTAAGATCGGTATGAAAAGACTGGTGCAACGTGCGAGGAATAACCCATGACAACGCGTCCTTTAGAGATTAGAAACGTAATCTGGTAGTAGTAACTCTAAACTTAGTTTCGAAGTTTCAAGAGTTACCGTTTCTATGCAGGCGGCCAGCCCTTTTTGGGGCTGTTAACATGTTTCCATGCCTCGTAGAACTAATGCCTATGCTAGTTTTACATCTTTTCGATCACACCTGACCATTTTATCATGCTACACGTGTTGTGTTACTGCGAGGAATGTGTTTCGTCTAATTTGGGAATGGTGGGGAATGCTGATGCTGTAGTTCTGATTTCTATGGCACCAGTAGATAGTTCTAATTTCAATACTTAAGTGATCATAGATATGTTTGTTTCTTCAGCCGGATAGAATCATTAATAAATGTGTGCTCAAGGAGTGAAGCCTTAATTGCTTTGTTTAGTACTGAACTGCATATGCTAATGTGGGTTCTGTGAGCAGGACAAGGAGCTGGTGCAGCTTAAGCGTGAGGCCCGGTTGAAGGGTGGGTTCTATGTCAGTCCTGAGGCAAAGCTGCTGTTTGTTGTCCGCATCCGTGGGTAAGTCACCACCTTACCATAATATGATGATGGTTGCTGTTTTGACATGTTTGTCTGTTCTTATTTGATATTAATTTTGGGGATCCACTGCAGTATCAACGCTATGCACCCAAAGACAAGGAAGATCTTGCAGCTTTTGCGTTTGAGGCAGGTGGGTGGCCAACTAGTTGCATCTGCGAATTAATTTGTTGCTTCCTTGGGATGTACAATACATCTGTTCCTGAAAATTATAGCTACTGTTGCTTACTTTCTCAAACATTTGCTTTTGCAGATCTTCAATGGTGTGTTCCTGAAGGTCAACAAGGCCACCATTAACATGCTACGCAGGGTTGAGCCATATGTTGCATATGGGTATGTTCTTTGTTCACTTAACTGTGTTACAGTTCAGTTTAATCAAATGTGTTGTGGTATCATTGAAAATGAACCATACTAAGTCGTGCTTTGTAGCTTATCAGTGTGGTTTGAAATTTCTACCGTTGCCATCTTACTACTTAGGTTATCTTGTTCTAATTTCTTTATTATAAATTAGTGTGAAATGAGTAGTATGATTTTGACACCATCCTGCATTTTATTCCCTCCCTAGCTATTTATTTGTTCAGCTGTTACTAAATGTTGAGACACAACTGCAGCAAGCATTATTTGCTGTTTATAGTGCCATAAGTAGATCTGAATTAATTCAAGAGTTAGTTGACTGCATAGTTTATATCATCTTCTTGCTTTGTCGCTAACTTTATATTCATTACGTGTGCAGGTACCCTAACCTGAAGAGTGTCAGGGAATTGATCTACAAGAGGGGTTATGGAAAGCTCAACAAGCAAAGGATCCCACTGACCAACAACAAAGTCATCGAGGAGGTTTGCTTCTTCAGCCATGCTGTTCCTGCAGCTCTTCTACCTTACGTATCCTTGCTTAGTTGTTTATTATCTTCCTTGTGTTGTTCTTACCAGGGCCTTGGGAAACATAACATTATTTGCATCGAGGATCTTGTTCACGAGATCTTGTCTGTCGGCCCACATTTCAAGGAGGCCAACAACTTCCTCTGGCCCTTCAAGCTGAAGGCACCACTCGGTGGCCTGAAGAAGAAGAGGAACCACTATGTTGAAGGTGGTGACGCTGGTAACCGTGAGAACTACATCAACCAGCTCGTAAGAAGGATGAACTAGGTTGATGCGACCGATAATGACCTGTTCTTGAAGGATGTTCTCGGTGTTAAATCTTATTTTACATTAGGAAGTGGATTCGTCATATGCATGAAATTTTGGTGTTCAGACCTAGACATCTGGAAGAAAAATCTGGCCTTTTATTTGGAGTTTTCAGAATCGTATTTATGTCTGTTGCTTGTATGTTGCCCTTCGAGGAAGCAATAGTATGTTGAACGATATAAAGACTGGCAATGTTAGCCGGGGCATTATTGCAGGAAAGACCAAAACCGGATAAAAGTTTTAAGATGGTGTGATGCTTATCAACAAGGTGATTAGGGTGTACAGGCGGAGATATGGATGGTCTCCAGGACAAGTAGGATTTTTAATTGAAGCTTGGGTTCACAATGGTGAATTGCTTGTGATCTAGGATAGCATGGGCTGGAGAAACCTGTCCTCGCTTGTTTGCAATAGTCTTAAGTGCTAGCTGTTTTTTGCTTGTGATCTAGGATAGCAATAGCCATTAAATTTGTCAACAAAATATAAGGTATATACTACAAAATTATACCATTGGAAAACTTTTTTAAATATGAATCAAATGGTATAATTTTTGTGGCATATATCTCATATTTTATTAACCAAATTTATGGTTAAAGTTTTTCTCAAAGCATGTAATTGCCTAATAAATCGGTATGGAGTAGATATTTATCTCTATCAAGTCTTACAAGTTCTCTAAAGAGGTAATTGCACCTGGGGTACAAATACTTATCCATCGGGTGCATTTTCATACAAATTGTTGCAATATGTGGTGGACTGGTACACCAACTTATCAACCGGGTGCATTTTCATACAAACGAGTCCCAGACATGCCAACGAGGCGTCACACTGGACATAAAATTTAGCAAATAAGACCCTCAGAAACCCGTAGAATAAGAAAATTGGCCATTTAACTATCAGGCGGTGGAAATTGACAAAAAGGCACCGTACTAGTGGAATTTAGTCTTTTAGACCGAGCAGATCGTGGCAAAAATCACGCTCTGTTTCCTTTGCGAGGCAGTACTGTCGTACACGTCGAGAAAGGACGGCGTCGGGGTCTCAGTTTTCTCGTCGTCGCCGTCCACGATGGCCGATGATCCACATCTGCGCCAGTACGATGAGGAAGCTCCTGACTATGATATGCCTTGTCTCCTTTCCCTCTGTTGTTTCTTGTTGTCTCTCTCACCGCGGAAGTCGTTTTCATGGCCGCGCCGCCGATAGGGTTCATGGCTGAAATCCATTGATTGTTGATCTTGAAAGCCTCTAGGATTACGCATTGCTATGGTATAGGGATGGTCACTCCCCCCTCCCAGTGCGACAATGATTTTTATGCATAGGACCATGTCCTGTTTCGGGTTGGCTGCTCGTCCGACGAACCCTACTGTAAACTAAATCTAGTAGGCAAGGTAGAGTTTTTAGATGTTTGTGTAACTCAATTGATGCAGTGGAAGAAGTTGGTAAGTCTAGTTGTGCTTCTTGTAGTGAATTCGAGCATGTCCTGTTTCGGCTTGTGTTAACTGAATTTTTGCAAGTGTTCAACTTTAACTGAATTTTGTGCAGTTCCATTTCAGTGTGCTTAGAGAAGCAAGGAGACTGCCCGTACTTATCTTGAGAGAGTGCTAGGTGACTGCCAAAACAGGGAGATAGAAGACAGTCAAAACCCAAAAGTACATGGTGCAATCGGAAGAAGACATATAGCTACCACAGAGAATATAGTTTTATTCGAAAACTTTATGTCAATGTCAATACATTTAGCATCATATCACAAATCTCAAACACAATACAATGACAACTTGCTAACAGAGAATATCCTCACACAAATCCCCTCACAAATAGTACTACCATTGCATAAATAATGCAAGCACAAAACACAACAACAATAGCTACATCTTTTCTATCCCTATATTTCAGCTCTGCCTTGTGCATTTTCTTCTTTGTCTCCATCCTGAAAATCAATGTCTTTCCGAGCTTAACATTCTCTTCTGCATAAGCTACTTCAGTCCTGGAGCTCAACATGTCAAATAATTGTTCATGTTCTAGACTACTGTGTTCCTTCTTCAGTGCATTGCTACATTGCTTCATCTTTGATGCATGCTACAGAACAACAAAAATTCAATTGCATTTTCACAGTGACTGCAGATGTATAGCATATTGAGGTTGCACGACAGAACAAATTCAGATAAAATGATAACACCGGAGGCTCACCTTAACAGCGTGGCCGCGGCGGAGAGAGCTGTCGAGCCGCCTTCCCAATAGACGACGATTGTTTCCTCCCACTGCTCGCCACCACCGGCCCCGAGCATAGCATCCAGACAAGTGTTCGGGATCGATGCCGCGTTCCATGATCCTGGGTCGATCGATCCGGATCGAGGATCGGGGACGCAGCTGGATCGACGCGATTCGTTCGTGGGTCGCGATCCTGTTCGTTGTGGCTGTTTTCTCTGAAATATGGCAGGCCCATTAATAAAGATAAAAGTTAAAAATGGCAACCAAGCGTCATGTTTGGGGCTTTGGGCTTATTAATACCCCTGATTACTCTGGGCGATTTCATCTCTCATCGTTTCGTATCTCTCGCCACAAGTCTCTTCATTTCATCTCCTCTCTGGCTGGCATCCAAGGAGTTCATCGAACCAAACCAAAGTGGATCGCGATCCACGATCCAACTTGGCGTACCAGAGATGTGTACCCCCGACCGATCCTTGTTCGTTAGCGTGGCGATCCCCGTTCCCCGATCCCGTTCCCCGATCCGAGCGATCCGGTTCGCTGGCAACTGCTACCCCTAAAAGATCCCACCCGTCGCTGCTCCAAACACTCTATCAATGCATCGCCGCTCCAAGACACTGCACCACCGCTAAAGGCACTCCACTGCCGCTCCAGGCCCTTCCTCACTCGCCTCCGTCAAAATAGGGTAAGGAATTTGGTCGGATTTGGGGATTTCTCACTTCTACACCACGGAAGGTTTTTTTCGCTTTGGAATAAGTGCAGGGGGTTTGTAGAAAAGTACAACAGCTGGGCCCGTCCATTTTACATTGTGGCATTGCCATGTGTTAGGCTTTGAGCGTTTTTGTATGAAAATGCACCCGAAATACAACTTCATGTACCAGTCCACCACATTGTGCAACTATTTGTATGAAAATGCACCCGGTTGACAAGTATTTGTACCCCCGGTGCAATTACCTCTTCTCTAAAGATACTTCCATCATTGATTAAAGGCACAGCCAACGTGGACATGACGGTGTTGAACTTGCGGATATTGTCGTAAGTCATAATCCATCGAAAACCATGGTGTGAGAGACGCAGTTGGAAAGTAATTATCACGCGAAATATGGATTACCACTGAATAGTTAGCACATAACTTTCACCTGAATGAGGTGTAGCAAGTAGCAACGCATATAACATTCAACTAGTACGCATCCTAGTAGATGTACTAAAATACAGATTTGCACTAATACAACATCGTCCTTTTGTAGTCCGTAGCAAGCATTATTTATTTGACGGTCACGTAGCAAGCATTATGCTAGTGTTACTATAAGCTTTATTGGCATACGCAATGTAGACTCGTTCATATATGAAAAATTAGTACTACAGATTTTGAAAAAGAAAAGAAAAGAAACATCTCATACTTGTTTTGCAATCTCACTCAAAGTTGCACTTGTCGGCCATAGATCCAGCTGAACGGGACGACCGGTAACTGCTTCCCTCTCCCCTGTGCTCGCTCCTCTAGCTTCCTGAACCTTGGTCCTAGTGAGCAGAGGAAATCCTGAGCGCGCCTCCCTTCCCCAGACAACCCAGTAAGATCGGCGACGTTCCACCTCTGGACCAAGAACTCAAGGATGTCGGCATAGTCCATGGCGGTGTAGACGCCCAGCCGCTGCGCCACCGCGCTGAAGTGCTCAAACAGGTTCTCCTCCTGTCCATCGTACATAAGGTGGGCAGGCATCGTGATCTTCTTCCTCATCATGGTGGCGAAGGCCAGCACCGTGTAGTCCGGGTCGACCTCGAAGAGCTTCTCCACAATCTTGGTGTAGGCCGTCTCGTGGCGCTTCTCGTCGGCTGCGATGGTGCCGCATATCTGGGCCAGCTTCAGGTCCCCGAACTTCCTAGCATGTCTCGCGGTGTTCCCGTGAGATATGAAGGTCGCCCGCTCTTGGAAAGACGTGTAAATGAAACCCTGGTAGGGGTTGCCCTCGGATTTTGGATCCTACACAAAGTAAGAACAACAAAAGGTAGGCTTTGTCAGCAATACAACAAAGCAGCAAGGAAAATGGAAATTCAGATAAAAAGGATGACACCCTCCAGGAACAGGAAGGAATAAGACACAAGCTCTTACCATTCCCGCACCAATCAAATACTGTATGGTCTTCTCAATTTGCCTCATATCAACCCTCCCAGTGAGGTACATATATTTGTTCATGAGGTCACCGTGCCTGTTCTCCTCGGCCGTCCATGCCCTCGTCCAGACAGCCCAGCTGGTGGTGCTGGTGCCGGTGTCATCGCGGACACCGCCGTCGAGGATATTGAGCATTGTCTGGTAAGTAGGAAGTGCTTCCTCGGTGACCATGTCTCCAACCAGACAGACCAAGTAGTCGTCCGGGATCTCCTTGGCCCGCTCCCTCAGCTCCTTGACTTCATCATAGAATCCATCAGAGGAAGGGTCTGGCAGGTAGTCCTGCGGCTGCCAGGATTTCTCAACCGGCTTCAAGAGGACCAGGATGTTGTCCTCTGCCCACTGGTTCAGCGAATCGAAAATTTCCCTCTTTTGTGGTGGCAATGACGGGGTAACTCGGACTCGGAAAGGCGCCTCACGGGGAGTGAAGGTCTTTTCGGGAAGGGTTCCAACCCTTCATAAGCAAAACAAAGAAACATGATAAGCCTTCTGCTTCGGTACACCCCCCCCCCCCCTCTGAAACTCAAACACAACAACGGTTGAGATCTTTCTATACCCCTTCATAATTAAGGGCATGATGGTCTTTAATAATTTACTAATCTGTAATTAAACATACAGATTTAATAGTTTAGGGGAGGGGGGGGGTGTACCGAAGCAAGGGCCACATGATAAACATACAAAGAAGAGTAGCGGTAAAAACCACCGAACAAACTAACAAGCAGAACCAAGCAGAAGAGCAGAAAAAGATGAAAATAAAGCCCAATGTGTTTCCAACAGTCACTAAACTGACAGCATCGAGAAGGGAATACACAAAAATGGTATGTTGTGCAACTGAACTGTAGAATGAACACAACATATATATGCTCAAAGACACCAGGTGAAAAAACAATAGCTCGCTCTATATATAAATAACAAAATGGAAAGAGGAAACCATTCTGGTCACTAGCTAAATCAGATTGTAATAAGGAGCAGAATGAAAATTTTCAAGAATTTGGCTCTCCAATCTCAACAGTAAAGCAAGCTTATGATGACAAAAGCATCAACAAACACATAAATGACCGAGCAAAAATGAACTTCTTTATGACCGGATTCAGTTCAATCTAGGGAACAAACAGGAGACAAGTTTCAGAAATTAAATATCCACCATCCCCATGATGCAAGAACCACTTGACATCTCCGGTGTGCTAGAAGCAAAATATCAGCCCAACCAAGATCACAGAGCCGAAGCAATCACTCCGTGATCGATTCAAGAACAGAAAAATGAATCAATAGGAAAGATTCATGGTATGATGAAGAGGAAGAACATAACTCACTTGGTCTTGGAAGCCGTGGCCACTACCGTAGTTTTTCTCCTCAGGCAAGAAGACAACAAAGGTGCATGAAGGGTGCCGCAGAAAGGCAGGGATGCCATTAGATACATGATCATTTATCAGCCACCCCCACCCTTTCAGCACTTAGTTTGGAGTTTTGCAGTGCTTCGAATCTGCTTCTTGGAACATTCAATCTGTAGGAGCTGAGGTGGGCGGTGGAGTGAGGAGCTGAACTGGAGTACTAGTAGTCAGTCGGTCTGTACTCTGTAGTAGTACTGAAGGGGGGAAAGGAAACTGATTTCCTTTTTCTTCTAACTTCTTCAAGGTTTCCAACCTCCTTTTGTTGCATTGCATCAAGAACATTTCGGAAAGGGTTGAAGTCAGTTGAGTTCAAAATACCCCAAAATAACTTTTTTTAGCACGTACTTTTGGAATTTGAAAAACGTCATGAAAATAAAGATATCTATGGTAGGTGCAGAAATACAAAATTTTGTCGAAAATATTGTAGGGATGCTTGTACGTAGTACATATGGATTCACTGCCACTGGAATAGTGTGTGCGTGCTTGCAGGGTGCTTGAGAAGCTAGAAACGGTCACCTCTCAACGCAACAACATATGCTTATAGTTTGCGTCCTGCTTGAGCTTGCATAAAAAATGCATGATCACAAAGCATTTGGTCCAACCGGAAATGGATTGTTGCAGAGAATAAAATGGAGTGCACGTCTGTTTAAGCACTTGTGCTGGCTCAGGACCAGAGCACTCCTAGCCGTGGCCTAGGACCACCCCCACCCCTCGCTCAACTCTGATTCGGCATAGAGAGAAGTCGAAATGCATACACTGGAAATTTCAAAAAAGAAAAAAAAAGAAAAGAAATGCATACACTGGAGGTAGAAACAACGATTCCGAAGTTCTACGTTGTTCAAAGGAGAATATATTCGGTGCACAGGAACTAGTGGTGCCACCAGTGCACCACACTTTTTTCATACTTCAACAAAATCTACAAAAAAGTATATAGAAACCTTGAGTACATACCACGCGAGAAAAGCATAATTTGTGAAACAAAAATGACAAATTCAGTGTGAATAGTATTTTTTTTCTGGTGGTACGGTCAAATTTAATTGGAACTTTGCAGCCAGATGGAGAAGTATTGCGTTTATGTGTTATTTTCAGAATTCAAACGAAAAAGCAAGCTAGTGGTCATTTACCTGAGCATGAAAAAGCAAGCTAGTGGTCGTTTTGTACCGGCTTTTCAATACTTTTGTAAGACCTTAAATATTTTTCTTAATAAAAAGATGTATGCATCGCTTCATGCAGAGGCTGGGACCTCCTTTTTTTCGAAAAAAAAAGCCAGAGCAAGAAGAAACCATCGTCCTATTCCTTGCGCACATCGAGTAGAGGGTAGGATGAGGATGATGTCTGCGAGAGAAGAACACAACGTAGTGGCTTGCGTCGGTGGAAGCACGCTCGACAGCCGAAGAGGGTTTATTTGGTGGTGGTGCCATCAAAACTTCGGTGTGAACCGTGCCGAACAAGGAGGATGTGGCTTCTCTGTTGGCTCGCCGATGATGTGCCGGGAGGACTGAAGATTCCCCAGCTACTCTCAGATTCGACAAGGAAAACACGGTGGCAGTGACTTGGTTTTTTTGACAATGAATACCATACATTTATAATAGCGAATATTACATGACTTGTCTCTAGGGATTATAAAATAAAATCTAAAAGAAACAAACAGATCTTTGCGGTCTTCAAACTCTTTCTTCTTTAAGATATAATCTTATACTTTTTTGGAGATAACCATAGGATAATGACATATATGCCAAACCACAAACCTCTAAATATTAACGACGGTTCTCCCATAATTTTGCACCACAATGCCAAGGCTACATGCACGTCCGCCACCAGTAAATTGATCGCAAGAGTATCAACACCAATATTTGATGGAAAAGCAACAAATAACCTTGTCAAAATCGCTAGAGAGGCGAGAGTACGAAACACTATTATCGAGGACGTACCAGTCGAGATAAATATTAGGAGGACAATCGTCCTTGCAACAACTATGAGAAAAATATGAATTTAATCTAGCAAACCAAGATCTAAAAATCGTACCTAAATAAATTTAATCTTCCAACACCACCGTTAACACTACAAAGAAGATCCTTGCGACTTTGCAACAGAAACTAAGAACAACGGTTAATCCGCCTAATATTTATAGAACATTCCAATATGCCATGCAGCGTCATGATTGGTGTGGCCGTTGTTAACTTTGCGGAAACGGTGACCTCTACCTGGTCCCGGTTGCATGTTAAATATTTGGTGGAAAAGCCCCACCCGTGGCTTGTACAAGGAAAGACATAAAGGGAGATTAAGGAGGGAATGACAAAAGAGCGAAAGAGATAAAGAGGGCACCCCTAATCACCGTATGACCATTTTTGTTCAGCCCCGGTGGTGTACTACACCATGTGGGACTGCCCCTCTTGCCATACATGTGGTCCTAGTTTATTTGTCTAACACCTCCCCTTAATCTAAAAAGCGGAAGTACTAGAGAGGTTGAGATTATGCTTGAATTCTTCAAAAGTCTTCACAAGAAGCGCCTTTGTAAAACCGTTAGCATTTGATCTTTACCGTAAAGGATAAAATCATCGTCTAGGACACCCTTCTTCATTTGTCGTCCAACAAATTCCTCGTCGCCATAATCTTCCCCATTCACATGAAATAAATCCCTATGTGTGTGATTCATGTCAAAAGGCAAAAAGTCACCAATTGCCTTATCCTATCTTTACTAGTGTTTCTACCATTCCTTTGGAACAAATTTTCTCTGATGTATGGGTCCTGCACTACCTCCGTTAATAAACACTCGTTGACGAGGGTTAAACTCGACAAATGTCCTAAATAAAGGACTTAGGATCGGGGAGACAGGGCGTCAGATGAGCTCGAAGGTAAACTCAGTCAAACAAGGTGGCTATGAAAGTAAACATGGGTGTAGAACTTGGCTTGCTTTCAATCTATCCCACACCGTCCCCTCTTGGCCCCTTTATATAGGTGGCCAGGTCTCAAGGATCGGGTGGGATTCGATACAGATTACAACATCGACATACGACATGAACTCGTATTTCGATTATTATTACAATTGGGCCTAGCTTAACGGGCCTCAGGGGTACTCAACTAACGGGCTCTATTATCTATACCCTTGTCAGTAGCCCCCCGAGATTCTACCAGAATTGCAGATTTGAGTTGAATCTCTAATCTTTAAATCTTCGACTTGATCAATCCTTCGACTTCTTCGTATCTTTAAATCTTCGACTTGGTCTTATCGACTTATTCTCATTATAATATTTTGCAAGGGGTTTTGATGAACAAGCCTGACAACTCTGACGGATCACGAGGTCAGTTAACTGCCAGAACAGATACTCGTCACCTACTTCAAATTCAATCCCCTTGGACTTGAATTCGGGAAACCGGTCAAACCCATTCTTTTGCCGCATTTAGGACTTACAAAGAATGAATCCCAGTGGTTCTCAGGGTACCCAGTGCGTCCACCAGGATTTTTCTTCGTGTCATAGACACGGATACATACCAGCAGAGCGCATTCATGTGCGTATACCGGGCCACACATGACGGATCCTGGGGTCTTACCTTCGTGATATATTTCAACCACGACATTCAAGTTTTGTTGCGATGACGCAACTCGAGAATTATATTTTGCAGCCTTGTTTGACTGAGTCAATATACACAACTTTTCGAGTTATCCTCTTTAACTTTTTGTGAATACCTCCCGATGGGAGTAATCAATGTTTTGTTGGCGATATAGCCAAAGTTCCTTGCTATTTTCTTTTGTCGACTTATTTCTATCGGGTGTGCGACAGCGCTCCCGATAGGAGTAGCCCCCGAGGCTATAGCCGAAATTTTCGGGTATAGGCTCAAGAGAATAGATAAATTTGCTCCATGCACTTCTTCTCGTATCATTTGCTGATTCTGCTCACTTTTGGATGGAATTTCCTTCTGTGTCTGTTGCAAGCCCCCGAGTCAAAGACAAGGGAAGCCTATTCGTCTTGACAGGATTTTGTGTACCCTCTGATCCCTTTGCGCTTCTTCTCTCTCTTTATATACGTACCTATTTTCTTGATATTTTAACTCCTCTGTGCTATTTGCACTGTAAAAAATCCGGAAATTTACTTTGGGCCTTGCCACTTCAGGGGCCCATTAGCACGTGCTTATAAATAAAGCACACTTTGACCAGGGTAAAAACCCTAATTCCTCCATCTTCCTTCGCCGCATCGTCTTTTCATCCCATCTAGGGTTTTTCATCTCTGACGCTTGTCCCCCATGGCCGATGCGAGTGAATCTCGGTTGAACATCGACGCCCCGGTGGAAAAGCGGGGTCGCGGCCGCCCGCGCGGTAGTAAAAATAAGACTACCGCTGCAGCCATGGGGGCATCTTCTTTTGTTCTGGTGAAGCGACGCCCCGGCCGTCCGGCTGGGAGCAAGAACAAACCCAAGGTGCCCTCTGCCGCACCAGGTCCAGATGCTTCTTCCCCTGATACTTCTTCTTCGTCGCCCAGGATCTACTCTTTCTTCTGTATCTGCAACGCTCAGTGCCGCGAGATTCAGCGCCTGCCCCTGAAATTCATGGATGGGCGGGAACTGCGTGAAGCAGTTCTCCGCGAACCATCTGGTGGAGGAACTCCATATGAAGTGGAGGTGTGGTATGATGGCGCCGGTGAACAGTTCTTCAAGGGCGGCTGGTTGCGATTTGCGGAGGACCATGACCTCCATCAGGGGTTCTTCATGACCTTTGATTTTCATGTTGGCACGTCGAAGTTTGACATGAGAATCTATGACGGCACCCGGTGCCAAAAGGAGTATGAAGCCGAAGCGTAGTTTCACTAGTTTTCTCTGTTATGTAATCCAGTTGTTTCTTCGTCGTGCTTATCTGTAATGAACAATCGTATCGGAATTATGTGCTTTACCATGGGAACGAATCATGATTCCGAGGTATGCACTTTTTACACTTTATCGGGTTCCTTTGAACCGTTTATGGTGCCGTGAAAATATCGGGTTGCAATCAACCTTGTAGTATGTCGTAGATAGTCACAAAACTTGTTAATACTATTTCGTACAACTCGAGGGTCTTAGCCCCCGAGTGTAAAGTAAAATATTTACACATATTGTCGATTTGACCCAATGAACCCGACCTATGGCCTCATGTTCTGGGTTCAGGGGGTCATAACTCGAAAAACTCCTTGGTCGCCTTATTTCGCCTATGCGTAGAACCGTCGTAGTTGCTCTGCATTCCACGGGTTACTCTCGTCCTTCCCTGTTTTCTTATCTTGTAGTCGATAAGCTCCTCCTGGTATTATTTCTGTCACAATGTAAGGTCCCACCCATGGGGACTCTAGTTTTCCATGGCTATCTTGCTTTAGTCGTAGTACTAGATCTCCCACCACGAAAGATCGTGGACGAACTCGACTACTGTGGTAGTTTCATAGATTTTGCTGATATTGAGTAGCGCTAGCGAGTGCTACATCTCTTGCTTCATCAAGTGCACTGACATCATCCTAAAGTGCTTCTGTAGAAGTTGCCTCATCATATGCCGCGATTCTTGGAGCTTTATGAGTTATTTCAACTGGAAGCATGGCTTCTGCTCCATGGACCAGGAAAAAGGGGGTTTCTTGAGTAGCTACGTTAGGTGTAGTTCTTAGACTCCAGAGTACGGAGGGTAGCTCGTCCACCCAAGCGTGCTTGGCTTTTTCGAGTGGCGCTAACAGCCTTTTCTTTATCCCAGTGCATATTAAGCCATTGGCTTTCTCGAATTGCCCGTTGGACTTTGGATGCGCCACAGATGCAAATTTCAATTTAATTCCCAGACCTTCACAGTAACTCTTGAACTCTTTCGATGTGAAGTTTATCCCATTATCTGTGATTATGCTGTGTGGTACTCTAAAGCGAAAAACTATGGACTTGATGAAGTTAATCGCAGCTGTGAAATCTTGAGTTGTTACCGGGGCTGCTTCTACCCACTTGGTGAATTTGTCGACTGCTACCAGCATGTAAACATGCCCTCCTGGCCAGGATTTGTGTAGTTTTCCGACCATGTCCAGACCCCATTGTTCGAAAGGCCAAGATAACGGTATTGGTAGCAACTCTGCTGCTGGCGCGTGCGGTCGAGATGCGAATCATTGACAAGCTTCGCATTTCCTTACTATGTCTTTTGCGTCTTCAATGGCTGTTAGCCAATAAAATCCTGCACGAAAAGCTTTAGCTGCGATAGATCTGCTGCTAGCGTGATGTCCGCATACTCCTGCATGGATATCTCTTAAAATTTCTTGCCCTTCTGGAGGGGTGACGCATCGTTGTAAGACGCCTGTTATGCTTCTCTTGTATAGTTTTCCTTGCAGCACGATGAAAGCCTTGGATCGTCGTATTATCTTTTTAGCTTGTACTGTGTCTTCGGGTAGTGTTTTGTTTACCATGTATGCCAAGTATGGTTGCATCCAGGTTTCCTCAATCATCATGACTTCTTCAGGTTCAGTTGTCCTGCTGCTACCAGCCCCCGAGCCTGTTGCTTGATGCTGGGCTTGCTCTCCTGTAGTCGAAACTTTGGTTCCTTTTATTGACCTTTCTACGATTTCCTCCCAAAAGACTCCTTGTGGTACGGGTAAACACTGGGATCCGATATTTGCTAAATTATCGGCTTCCTCGTTGCTTGCTCTGCTGATATGCGAAACTTCGCATCCATCAAATGTTCCCTTGAGATAATAATACAAGTTCCTGTACGCTGTCATATTGTTGTTGACGAGGGTTAACTCGACAAATGTCCTAGATGAAGGACTTAGGATCGGGGAGATAGGGCGTCGGATGAACTCGAAGGTAAGGTTAATCGAAATAGGTGTATATCGAAAGTAAACTTGGGTGTTGAACCTGGCTTGCTTTCCATCTAGCCTACACCGTCCCCTCCTAGCCCCTATATATAGGTGGCCAGGTCTCGAGGATCGGGTAGGGTCCGATACAGATTACAATATCAACATACGGTAAGGAATCGTATCCCGACTATCATTACAATTGGGCCTAGCTTAACGGGCCTCAGGGGTACTCAACTAACGGGCTCTATTAGCTATACCCTTGTCAGTAGCCCCTGAGATTCTACCAGAATTGCAGATTCGAGTTGAATTTCTAATCTTTAAATCTTCGACTTGATCAACTCTTCGACTTCTTCATATCTTCAAATATTCGACTTGGTCTTTCGACTTATTTTAATGATAATATTTCGCAAGGGGTTTTGATGAACAAGCCTGACAACTCTGACGGATCAAGAGGTCAGTTAACTACCGGAACAGATACTTGCCACCTACTTCAAATTCAATCCCCTTGGACTTGAATTCGGGATACCGGTCAGACCCACTCTTTTGCCGCATTTAGGACTTACAAAGAATGAATCCCAGTGATTCTTAGGGTACCCAGTGCGTCCACCAGGATTTTCTTCGCGTCGTAGACACGGATACATACCAGCAGAGCGCATCCATGTGCGTATACCAGGCCACACAGGACGGATCCCGGGGTCTTACCTTCGTGAATAATCACGGCATTCGAGTTTCGTTGCGATAACGCAACTCGAGAATCTCATGTCGCAGTCAAATTTGACTGATGGAATATCAAAGAATTTCGAATCAATTTCTCCAAAATAGCTCCCGATGGGAGTAGTCGCTCTATATTTTGTCGACTATGTAGTCGAAGTTTTATGGTCGTCGAAATGTTGAGTGCCTCGGAGCCTTCTTCATCTTTACTTGATTGTCTTATTTTCTATCGGGTGCGCGCTCAGCGCTCCCGATGGGAGTAGCCCCCGAGGCTATGGTTGGATACTTGTAGTCAATCATAGGCTCAAATTGACTTCTTCTTCTTCCTGTTTGTAAGCCCCCGAGCTAAAGGCGAGGTTTTTTTTTTCATACCTTCTATGATATATTCTTTCTTTCCTTGTTATTTTCGTCTGCTGTGTGCAGAATTTAACTCCTTTATAAATATGTTTATGGGCCTTGCTATCACGGAGGCCCGTTAATATGTGCTTATAAATAAAGCACATTTGGTGAGGGTAAAAATCCTAAACAGATTCATCCTCTGCCGCATCATCTTCTTTTCCATCTAGGGTTTCTTTTCTTCCAACTTTTCCGCATGGCTAGTGCAGATGGGTCTCGTCTAGACCTTGGCTCTCCGATGGTGCCGCGGGGTCGCGGCCGCCCCCATGGCAGCAAAAACAAGACAGCTCCAGCTGCTGTAGGACCATCGTCGTCTGCTCCGGCGAAACGTCGCCCCGACCGCCCACCTGGTAGTAAGAATAAGCCAAAGGTGACTAGCGCCACCCCAGGTCCAAGCGCTCCTCCTCCTAGTGCTTCTCCTGCTTCTCCAAAAATATATTCTTTCTTTTGCATCGCCGGCCTACAGTACCGGGAGATTCAACGGCTGCCTCTGAAGTTCACTCAACTCATGGATGGGCGTGAGTTGCGTGAAGCGATTCTGCGTGAACATTTTGGGGGAGGTACTCCCTACCAGGTTGAAGTCTGGTACGACAGCGCTGGCGAGCAATACTTCAAAGGTGGCTGGTCGGAGTTTGTGGATGACCACGATATCCAACGTGGTTTCTTCATGACCTTCGACTTTCATATTGGCACGTCCAAGTTTGACATGAGGATATATGATGTTACTCAATGCCAGAAGGAGTACGAGGCTGAAGTACACTTCCACTAGGATCTTCATTATGTAATCTCTTTTTCTAGTTGCCTTGCTGTCGTGCTATCTGTAATAAATACTCGTATTTGGCTTTGATATTTTGTAATAGACCATGGGAACAAATCGTTGTTCCGAGGCATGCTTTATATTTATCAGGTTCCTGTGAACCAATTATATTACTTTGAAGAATATCGGGTTGTCTGCACAACCTAGTAGTGTAAAAGATCTCCATATCGTGATAAAAACTTTCTTTCGTACGACCCGAGGGTTGAAGCCCCCGAGCGGAGAAGTAAAATATTTGTACAAATTGTCGAGTTCAACCCAAGGAACCCGACCTATGGCCTCATGTTCTGGGTTCAGAGGGTTAACTCGAGTTTACTGATACCACTAGATTTCTTTTATGCGTAAAAACGTCGTAGCTGCTCTGCATTCCATGGGTTGCTCTCGTCTTTTCCTATTTTCTTATCTTGTAGTCGATAAGCTCCTCCTGGTATCACTTGTGTGACGATGTAAGGTCCCACCCAAGGGGACTCTAACTTTTCGTGGCTATCCTGCCTGAGTCGTAAGACTAAATCTCCCACCACAAAGGATCGTGGACGAACTCGACTACTATGGTAGTTCCGCAGGCCCTGCTGATACTGCGTGGCTCTTTCTAATGCTTTATCTCTTGCTTCATCTAGTGCATCGATGTCGTCTTGTAATGCTTCTGTTGATGTTACTTCGTCGTATGCCGTCACTCTTGGAGCTTTGTGTGCAACTTCAACTGGAAGCACAACTTCTGCGCCATGGACCAGGAAGAAAGGAGTTTCTTGAGTTGCTGCGTTAGGCGTGGTTCTTAAAATCCAAAGAATGGAGGGTAATTCATCTACCCAAGCGCTCTTGGCTTTCTCGAGAGGTGCTAAGAGCCTCTTTTTTATCCCATTGCATATTATGCCATTGGCTTTTTCGACTTGCACGTTTGTCTTCGGGTGTGCTACGGATGCGAATTTGAGCTTGATTCCCAATCCTTCGCAGTAACTCTTGAATTCCTTTGAAGTAAAGTTTGTCCCGTTGTCCGTGATGATGCTATATGGTACGCCGAAACGAAATACTATTGACTTAATGAAATTAATTGTTGCTGTCGAATCTTGAGTTGTTACCGGGGCTGCTTCCACCCACTTGGTAAATTTGTCGACTGCCACTAGCATGTAAACGTGCCCTCCTGGCCAAGATTTGTGCAGCTTCCCCACCATATCGAGGCCCCATTGTGCAAAGGGCCAGGATAATGGTATTGGTTGTAACTCTGCTGCCGGCGCGTGCAGCCGAGATGCGAATCTTTGGCATGCTTCACACTTCCGAACTATATCTTTCGCGTCTTCAATGGCTGTTAGCCAATAGAATCCTGCTCGGAACGCTTTTGCCGCTATGGCCCTGCTGCTGGCATGATGGCCACATATTCCGGCGTGTATATCCTTTAATATTACTTGCCCTTCTTGAGGTGTTACGCAACGCTGCAAAACGCCAGTTATGCTCTTTTTGTATAATTTCCCCTGCAACACGACAAATGCTTTTGATCGTCGAGTTATTCTCTTGGCTTCCACTGCATCTTCTGGTAACTGTTTATTTATCATGTATGCGAGGTATGGCTGCATCCAGGTTTCCTCTATCATCATGACTTCTTTGGGTTCCGGCGCAGCCCCCGGGCCTGCTGCAGTAGTCGAACTTTTGACGCTTTTTATCGACCTTTCCACTATTTCCTCCCAGAAGACTCCAGATGGCACGGGCAAACACTGTGACCCGATATTTGCTAAATTGTCAGCTTCTTCATTGCTATTTCTGCTGATGTGCGAGACTTCGCATCCATCGAATGTTCCTTCGAGATAGTGATATAAGTTCTTGTAGGCCATCATGTTGTCATTGATTGTGTCGCATCTGTTCATAACTTCTTGGACGACAAGGTTTGAATCCCCAAATATTTTTAAGCGAGTTGCTCCACGCGCCTTGGCCATCTTCATTCCATGCAACAGGGCCTTGTATTCTGCTTCATTATGAGAGGCCTGCGAAAAACTCATCCTTAAAATGTACTTCAGTTTGTCGCCATGCGGCGATATCAACATTACTCCTACGCCTGCGCCTTGGATTCTCTTAGAACCGTCGAAGTACATTGTCTAGACACTCGATAAATCTGGCGGTCCCGTGCTCTGCAGCTCCAGCCATTCTGCTGTGAAATCTGGCAAGATTTGCGACTTGATCGCCTTTCTTTTTTCATACGTGATGTCCATGGGAGATAATTCGATTCCCCACAAAGAGACACATCCTATTGCTGAAGGACTGTTCAATATGTTTGATAGTGGCGCTTCATTGACCACTATAATTGGGTGCACCGCAAAGTATTGTCGCAATTTCCGTGCTGTTGTAAAAACACTGTATGCAAGCTTTCGATAATGCGGGTACCTTTGTTTTGTCGGAGATAGTACTTCACTGATAAAATATACCGGCCTCTGGACGCCGTGGGCTTTTCCTTCTTCACTTCTTTCGACTACTAGTACTGTACTCACCACCTGATGGGTTGCAGCGATGTAGAGTAGTAGTGGCTCCTTTTCTTTTGGTGCGACCAGCACTAGTGGCGTGGAGAGCACTTTTTTCAACTGCGCAAAAGCTGCATCTGCTTCTGCTGTCCACTCAAACTTATCATCTGACTTTTTCATGAGTGCATAGAATGGGAGCGCTTTTTCTCCCAATCGAGCAACAAAATGACTTAGTGCCGTGACGCGTCCTGCGAGCTTCTGTTCGTTGTGTAGTTTCGTGGGTTTCCCCATTGTTAAAATTGCCTGGATTTTCTCTGGGTTCGCCTCTATTCCTCGTGCTGACACTAGGAACCCTAAGAGTTGCCCTGCCGATACACCGAAGGAACACTTTATCGGGTTAAGCTTAAGCTTGTACCTGCTCAGGTTGTCGAAGGTTTCTACCAAGTCGCTGATAAGGGATTCCTCCTCTCTTGTAGTGATGACTACATCGTCAATGTAGACTTGAATGTTGCATCCTATTTGGCTCCCGAGGCAATTTTGCATCATCCGTTGATAAGTTGCTCCTGCATTTTTTAGGCCGAACGGCATTACTTGGTAGCAAAACACTCCGTACGGTGTGATGAAGGTCGTCTTTTCTTTGTCTTATTTCTTAAATTTGATCTGGTTGTAACCAGAATATGCGTCCAAAAAGGAAAGCCTTGCGCATCCCGCTGTAGAATCAATTATCTGATCGATGCGGGGTAGAGGGAAGGGATCCTTTGGACAATGCTTATTGAGAGATGTGTAGTCAACACATACTCTTTGTACGTCTGTGTTCTTCTTGGGTACGATGACTGGATTGGATACCCAACTCGAAGTTTTTATTTCTCTGATAAACCCGGCATTTTCTAGCCTGTGCAATTCTGATGCTATCGCCTTCCTTTTAGGTTCATCAAATCATCGCAATGGTTGCTTGACTGGCTTTGCTTTGGGATCTACATTTAATGCGTGCTCGACGAGTTCCCTGGGAACCCCTGGCATGTCTGATGGACACTAGGCGAAGATTTCCTAGCGCTCACGGAGGAACTCAACGAGCGCGCTTTCCTATGCGGGATCCAAGTTCACCGCAATTGATGTCGTCTTGTTTGGATCTGTAGGGTGGACCTGGATCTTCTTCGAGTCCGGAGTTGTATCAAAAGCCTGATCTGGCAGGGATCGTCCAACGTCGGGTAGCACGTTATGATCCGTTTCTCCTTTTATCCTCTCATATTCTGCTGTCATGCCGAAGGTTTGCGCCATCCTATTGAATTCTCTGTCGCATGTGTTGGCTACTTCAAAGCTCCCTTGCACTGTAATTGTTCCTTTGGGTCCTGAGATTTTTAGCGTAAGATACGCGTAATGAGGTACTGCCATGAACTTTGCAAATGCTGGGCACCCTAGGATTGCGTGGTACTGTGATGGCCAGTCCATGACTTCGAATTCCAACTTCTCTCTTCGATAGTTGCTGCTATTGCCAAAGCAGACGTCGAGTTCTATTTTCCCTATAGGGTGATTTGCGGCTCCTGGTACTATTCCATGGAAAGAGCAATCTGTTGGCTTCAGGCTTGTCAGTGAGATACACATTGCCTTCAGGGTTCTAGCATATATTAGATTTATGCCACTCCCTGCATCCATGAATACTCTCCTGATGTCGTATCCTCCTATTTGCGCCTTTAACACCATTGGCGAGTGGCCTGGCCTGAGAACTTTCCTTGGGTGGTCTGCTCTGCTGAACTTAACTAGTTGATCTGACCACCGCAAGTACTCTGTGGTGGCTGGTGGTGATGATATTGCTAGGTTTACTTGCCTGGATATGCTCTTTCGCTCTTTCTTCGACTTAGGCACCGGTTGAATCATGGCTGATATGTAAACTTTTGACTCTAGGTGCCTTGCTAGCCTTTGTACTTGGTATCCTTGACTTATGTGTTTTTCTCCTTGCCATCCTCCTTGACTTGAACCCATGGCGCTTTGTAGCCTCAGGAAAGTTCTACAATCCTTCATCTGGTGATTTGAGACTCTTTTTCCATCAAGATATGCGTAGTGGATTCGACAGGGTCCGTACAACATGTCTTCGGCCGAAGGGCCTGACTATCTTGGTTTTTCTGTTCCCTTTGCCTGAAACCTCCTGTTTTCATATCCTTCCTCTTTCCTTGCTTCGTAACCCGCGGCTGCCAGATTTCGCCTTCCTTGGTTATCCCTGCTACGGTGTCGTCTCCTCTGTCTACTTACTCTGTCGACTTCTGGTGAACGTCCTCTTTTGTTATTATATGTGTACTCTCCATCAGCGAATTTGTTGGCTTCTTCTATTAGCTCAGCTACTGTTGTTGGCCTAGTTCTTTCTATTTCTTCCACGAGATCTGAGCGTCGGAGGCCAGCCGAAAAAGCGTCTATCGCCCGTTCATCGGAGACGTCCTCTGCTGAATTTTTTATTACACTCCAGCGTTGTATATAAGAACGTAGAGTTTCGCCTTTCCTTCGCACACACGCTTTAACTTCCTCCAGTGATGCTGGGCGCTTGTATGTCGAACGGAAGTTTCTTGCGAATTGGCTTTCGAGTTCTCCCCAGCTTCCAATGGATTCATTAGGTAGGGTATTCAACCAGGACCGTGCTGCGCCGGTGAGGTGTAGTTGCAAACTTTGCATTGCAGTCGCTTTTGTTCCCCCTAATATCTATACTGCCTGCAGATAGTCCGATAACCATAGGGTAGGTTCCTGCGACCCGTCATATTTTTGCTGGTCGTGTGGTAACTTGAATCCTTTGGGTACCCGCGTTTTGCGAACCCTGCGGGTAAAGCATAACGCGCCCATCTCTTTTTTGTCGTCTTCATAATTTTCTTCCCTCCAGGCATGGCGCGATTTATTTACTCGAGCCTGCGTTATTATATTTCTTGCATCCTCCTTCCTCTTTTGTCGCCTTTCTTCTTCTGATGACTCGCTAAACTCGCTTTGTGTGATATTGTATTTGAACTTCTCCTTTCGCCTTTCCTTTAGCTTGTCGACTTCGTCTCTGGACCTTTTCTCCTGATCTTGTCTTCCACTATCCCGAGGCTTCGTATTGCGGCTTGGTGCATATCTTCCCGCGGATCTCCGGGTTCGGGCCGCGTGGTTAGTAAATATGCCTGTGCTGCTATCAGTGCTGCCTCCGGTGTTTCTTGCACGAAGTCTTCTTCCTCTTCCTCTGGCTGTGGAGTGATACTCCTTAAGTACCTTTCCTCTGTACTTCGCGCTATTGTCCCTCTGTTGTGCTTTGGGTCTCTGCGCCTTTCCCTGCTGTACTCTAAGTCCTCACTATAATCATCCCAATATTCTTCCCTTGATATACTGTTATTATCTTGGAGAACCATGTCTCTTTCCTCTCTTAGTTTCTTCTTATGCTGGTGCAGTGCGTACTGATATCCCATTAGAACTTCTCTTCTCGATCCTTCGGGTACTTCTGTGCCATGATTTACAGCTGACATGATGATCCTCCACTCTCCGGCTGAGATGTGAACCTTCTCCTTCTCCTTCTTGTTGCGCTCCTTTACCTCGTCGACTTGCTTGTCGACCCCTTTACTCCATTCGTTGTTGTTTTCTTCTTCTGCTTCGGTGATGATGACACATAACTGGTGTACTTTTTTGGAGATGCCACTACTTTCAGCGGCGAAGTCCCTTGTACCGTTGCGCGTTTTACGCGTTGTTTCTTCCAAGTCGAGTTTTTCCTGAATTTTGTCGCCTTCTGCGATTTTTGCTTTTCCTAAGCTGACCGATGAGTTTACCTCGCTGGAAGAGCCTTCCGATGATTCCAGTATTACCACTGTTTCGGGCTTACTTGCCGATGGATCTGGTTTCATCGAATCTGAGAGGCGAGATAAACCCGATGGCTCGATGAAGATGCTTAAACTTCTGATTGTCAACTCCATCTCTTGATTTTCATCGACTTCTGTACTGCTGTTGGCTAAAAGCGAAAAAGCCATCGAATTCATGATTCCAATGCCCAGAGTCCCCACGGTCGGCGCCAATTGACGAGGGTTAACTCGACAAATATCCTAGATGAAGGACTTAGGATCGGGGAGATAGGGCGTCGGATGAACTCGAAGGTAAGGTTAATCGAAATAGGTGTATATCGAAAGTAAACTTGGGTGTTGAACCTGGCTTGCTTTCCATCTGGCCTACACCGTCCCCTCCTGGCCCCTATATATAGGTGGCCAGGTCTCGAGGATCGGGTAGGGTCCGATACAGATTATAATATCGACATACGGTAAGGACTCGTATCCCGACTATCATTACAATTGGGCCTAGCTTAACGGGCCTCAGGGGTACTCAACTAACGGGCTCTATTAGCTATACCCTTGTCAGTCGTTGATGGCATCGCATTTGTTCATCACTTGCTGGACGACGAGGTTCGAGTCTCCAAATATTTTCAGTCGAGTTGCTCCACATGCCTTGGGCATTTTCATCCCATGGAGTAGTGCCTCATATTCGGCTTCGTTATTGGAGGCTTGGGGAAAACTCATCCTTAGCACATATTTCAACTTGTCGCCTTGTGGTGATATCAGGACTACTCCTGCTTCTGCGCCTTGGACCCTTTTTGATCCGTCGAAGTACATTGTCCATACACTCGATAGATCTGGTGGTCCTATGTTTTGCAATTCCAGCCACTCTGCTGTAAAGTCTGGTAACACTTATGATTTGATCGCCTTCCGCTCTTCATACGTTATGTCCAGGGGTGACAACTCGATTCCTCATAAGGAGACACGTCCTGTTGCTGAAGGGTTATTCAATATATTGGATAGTGGCACTTCATTGACCACCATGATCGGATGTACCGCGAAATATTGCCATAGTTTTCGTGTTGATGTGAATACACTATATGCAAGTTTCTGATAGTGCGGGTACCTTTGCTTTGTTGGAGATAACACCTCGCTGACGAAATATACTGGCCGCTGAACTCCATGGGTTTTTCCTTCTTCACTTCTTTCGACTACTAATACTATACTTACCACTTGATGTGTTGCTGCAATATAGAGTAACAATGGCTCCTTCTCATTTGGTGCGACCAACACCGGCGGTGTGGAAAGCACTTTTTTCAATTGTGTGAAAGTGATGTCTGCTTCTTTGGTCCACTCAAATTTATCGTCTGATTTTTTCATCAGTGCATAGAAGGGAAGTGCTTTTTCCCCTAGTCGTGCCACAAATCGACTTAGAGCCGCGACGCGTCCTGCGAGCTTCTGTACGTCGTGCAGTTTTGTTAGTTTCCCCATCGTTAGTATTGCCTGGATCTTCTATGGATTTGCCTCTATCCCTCTTGCGGATACCAGGAACCCGAGGAGTTGCCCTGCAGATACCCCAAAAGAGCACTTTGTCGGGTTGAGTTTCAGCTTGTATCTGTTTAGGTTGTCGAAGGTTTCTGCTAAATCACTGATTAGTGACTCTTCTTTTTGCATGGTGATAACCACGTCGTCGATGTAGACTTGGATGTTTCGCCCTATTTGATTTCCGAGGCAGTTTTGCATCATCCTCTGGTAGGTTGCTCCTGCGTTTTTAGGCCAAAAGGCATGACTTGGTAGCAGAACACATCGTAAGGTGTTATGAAAGCTGTTTTCTCCTCGTCTTCTTTTTTCAACTTGATCTGGTTGTAGCCAGAATATGCGTCCAGGAAGGAAAGCCTTTCGCACCCTGCTGTTGAGTCAATTATCTGATCAATGCGAGGTAGAGGGAAGGGATCCTTTGGGCAGTGCTTGTTGAGAGACGTATAGTCGACACACACTCTTTGCACATCCGTGTTTTTCTTGGGGACTATAACTGGATTAGATACCCAAGTCGACGATTTGATTTCCCGGATGAACCCTGCGTTTTCTAGCCTGTGTAGTTCCGATACTATTGCCTTCCTTTTGGGTTCATCGAATCTTCTCAATGGTTGCTTGACTGGTTTTGCTTTGGGGTCGACGTTTAGTGCGTGCTCGACGAGTTCCCTGGGAACCCTTGGCATGTCTAAAGGACACCAGGCGAAGATTTCCCAGCGCTCATGGAGGAACTCGATGAGCGCGCTTTCCTATGCGGGATCCAAGTTTACTGCTATAGAGGTAGTTTTGCTTGGGTCCGTAGGGTGGACCTGGATTTTCTTCGAGTCTTGAGTTGCATCGAAAGCCTGATCTGGCAGGGATCGCCCGATGTCGGGTAGTACGTTGTGGTCGGTTTCGCCTTTTAGTCTCGCATATTCTGCTGTCATGCCAAAGATTTGTGCTAGTCTGTTGAATTCTTTGTCACAGGTGTTGGATACTTCAAAGCTGCCCTGCATCATGATTGTTCCTTTGGGTCCTGGGATCTTGAGTTCAAGATACGCGTAATGAGGTACTGCCATAAATTTTGCAAATGCTGGGCGCCCCAGGATTGCATGATACTGTGAAGGCCAATCCATAACTTCGAATTCCAGCTTTTCTCTGCGATAATTGTTGCTATTTCCGAAGCAGACGTCGAGTTCTATTTTCCCAAGAGGGTAGTTTGCATTTCCTGGTACTATTCCATGGAAAGAGGAATCCATCGGCTTTAAACTTTCCAGTGAAATGCACATCGCCCTCAGAGTTCTCGCATATATCAGATTTATGCCACTTCCTGCATCCATGAATACTCTCCCAATGTCGTATCCCCCTATTTGTGCTTTTAGTATCATTGGTGCATGCCCTGGCCTGGGTACTTTCCTTGGGTGGTCTGCTCTACTGAATTTAACTGGTTGATCGGACCACTTTAGATACTCCGTAGTAGCTGGTGGCGATGATATTGCCAGGTTGACTTGTCTTGTTATGCTCTTCCTCTCTTTCTTTGACTTTGGCACTGGTTGAATCATTGCTGATATATATATCTTCGACTCCAGTTGCTTTGCGAGTCGCTGCATTTGATATCCTTGACTTGTTATTTTTCCTCCCTGTCATGTCCCTTGATTTGAATCCATGGCGTTTTGTAACCTTAGGAAGGTTCTGCAATCCTTCATCTGGTGGTTGGAGACTCTTTTCCTGTCCAAATACACATAATGGATGTGACAAGGACCATATAGCATATCTTCTGCTGAGGGACCCGAGTATCTTGGTTTCTCCTTTCTTCTGTTGTCTCTTGCCTGAAACTCTCTGTTTTCGTAACCTTCCTCGTTCCTTTCGTCGTATCCCGCGGCTATCTGATTTCTCCTTCCCTGGTTGTCGCCGTTGCAGTACCGTCGCCTTTGCCTGCTGGATTTGTCGACTTCCGATGAACGTCCCCTTTTGTTGTTATACGCGTCTTCTCCATCGGCAAATCTGTTAGCTATCTCCATTAGTTTTGAAACTGTTCTCGGCTTTACTCTTCCTATCTCTTCCACGAGGTCTGAGCGACGAAGTCCGGCTGAAAAGGCGTCTATTGCTCTTTCATCGGAGACGTCCTCTGCGGAGTTTTTAATTACACTCCAGCGTTGTATGTAGGAGCGCAGAGTTTCATCTCTTCCCTGTATGCACGATTTGACCTCTTCCAATGACGCTGGTCATTTGTATGTTGAGCGAAAATTCCTTGCGAATTGGTTTTCTAGCTCTCCCCAACTTTCGACGGAATCGTTGGGTACTGTATTTAACCAGGACCGCGCTGCGCCGGTGAGGTGTAACTGCAAACTTTGCATTGCCGTTGCTCTTGTTTCCCCTAGTATTTGTACTGCTTGTAGATAGTCTGATAACCATAGCATTGGTTCCTGTGACCCATCATATTTTTCCTGATCATGTGGTAACTTAAATCCTTTGGGTACTCGCGTTTTGTGAACCCTGCGGGTAAAGCATAGCGCGCCCATCTCTTTTTCGTCATCCTCATAGTTTTCTTCCTTCCACGCGTAACGTGAGTTATTTACCCTTGCTTGTGCTATTATGTTCCTTGCATCCTCCTTCCTCTTTTGGCGATTCTCGTCTTCTGAGGACTCGCTAGTTTCGTCCCGCGGAGATTTGCGCTTGACCTCCTCTTTTTTCCTTTCGCTGCGGTGAGTCGACTTTTTCTCTGAAATATTTCCCTTTAGCTTTTCTTCTACTAACCCGAGGCTCCGTATCGCGGCTTGATGCATTTGTTCCCGTGGGTCACCAGGTTTTGGTTGCATGGTTAGTAGGTATGCTTGTGCTGCTATCAATGCTGCTTCTAGTGTTTCTTGCACAAACTCTTCCTCCTCTTCTGGTTGGTTCGCGCTTGGGCTTCTCGTGTAGCTTTCTTCTACTACATGTGCTATTGTCCTTCTATTGTGCTTCGGGTCTTTGTGCCTCTCCATGCTGGATTCTGATGAGTTGGTATATTCGCTCCAATATCCTTCACTTGGTGTGCTGTTGTAATCTGGACTTCTCATAATCATATCTCTTTCCTGCCTTAGCTTTTTCCTGCGCTGGTGTAGTGCATATTGGTACCCCATTAAAATTCTCTTCTTGAATCTGCGGGTACATCAGTCCCATGGTTGACAGCTGTCATGATCATTCTCCACTCTCCAGCCGAAACATGCACTTTCTCCTTCTCTTTCTTGCCATTGCTCCTTACTTTGTCGACTTGCATATCGACCTCCTTGTTGCCGGAATGATTGTTTTCTTCTTCTACTGCTTCAGTGATAATAACGCATAATTGGTGTATGCTAGCTCCTGGAGACGCCGCTGCTTATGCTGGCGATATCCCTTGATTTGTCCACTGCTTCTTCCACAATGGTCTCTTGCCCGAGTTCGTCGGGTTCCTCCAATTTTCCCTGCAAATTTTCTGTTGCTGCTAAGCTGACTGGCGAGTTTGCCTCGCTAGAAGAGCCTAAAGATGATCCAGATACTGCCATCCTCTCTGCTTTACCCGCCGACGGAACTGATTTTGTCGGATCCGAAAGGCGAGTTGAACCCGAAGGTCCGATGTAGAAGCTTAAACTTCCGAACGTTAATTCCTTCTCTTGATTTTCGTCGACTTCTGGATTGCTATTGGCTAAAAGCAAAAAAGCCGTCGAATTCATGATTCCAACGCCTAGAGTCCCCACGGTCGGCGCCAATTGACGAGGGTTAAACTCGACAAATGTCCTAAATAAAGGACTTAGGATCGGGGAGACAGGCGTCAGATGAACTCGAAGGTAAACTCGGTCAAACAAGGTGGCTATGAAAGTAAACATGGGTGTAGAACCTGGCTTGCTTTCAATCTGTCCCACACCGTCCCCTCCTGGCCCCTTTATATAGGTGGCCAGGTCTCAAGGATCGGGTGGGATTCGATACAGATTACAACATCGACATACGACATGAACTCGTATTTTGATTATTATTACAATTGGGCCTAGCTTAACGGGCCTCAGGGGTACTCAACTAACGGGCTCTATTATCTATACCATTGTCACTCGTATTATGTAAGCTTTATCGATGATTTTAGCAAGTTCACTTGGATTTATTTGATCAAAAAGCGTTTCGATGTTTATCAAGTCTTTCTTAATTTTCTAAAGTTGGTTGAGCAAAAATTTAGCCGCAAAATCATCACTATGCAAACAGATTGGGGTGGCGAATATGAGAAACTCCATTCTTTCTTTCAAAAAGTTGGCATTACTCATCATGTATCTTGCCCACATGCTCACCAACAAATGGTTTCGCAGAATGCAAACATAGCCACATTGTTGAAGTTGTACTCGTTTTACTTGCCAATGCCCCCATGCCTCTCAAATTTTAGGACGAAGCTTTTCTTATGGCGACATTCCTCATAAACTTACTTTCCACAAAAGTTCTGAATTTTTCCACACCCACCGAGAAACTCCTCAACGTCACGCTCAACTATGATTCACTTTGTATTTTTGGTTATGCATGCTGGCCCAACCTTCGTCAATACAATAAACGCAAGCTCGCTTTTCGATCCAAGCAATGTGTTTTTCTTGGCTATAGTGCACTTCACAAAGGCGTCAAATGTCTCGATGTTTCTACAAGGCGTGTCTATATATCTCGTGATGTTGTGTTTTATGAGAATTTTTTCCCTTTGCTTCTCTTAATCCAAACGCTGGCACTAGACATCGTACGAAAATTTTACTCCTCCCACAAGATCCTCCCTCTACTCCATCTTCTAGTGTGGGAGTGCCTAATCATGATCATATGGATATTGTGCCTATCACTGACCTTATGCAGGACACACCAAGTGGTGGATAAAATACATCACTGAATTCTCGAGCTAATGCTGAAGAAATTACTGAAATGGTGCTACAACGGACTCACACAAAGAATATTTGGAAACATCAAAACAAGCAACAATAAATAACATCAGCACAGATCCCGGGCAAGATTTGTCCCCGTCAGGATCCGCCTCGGATCACGCGTTCATCTCTGATCTCGATGCTCCGGATCGCACACCACCAACCAGCAGCTGGGAGGTGGTCCCGCCTCGTTCTCCAGGACCGGGCGCAACGGTCATGCCTCCAACGGCCACATCTCCCATGGCGCCCGACAGCCCGACAACTGGGCCGGATTCCGTGGGTCTTCTACACCATGCCAGGGCTCTCCAATGGCAACACCCGAGGTCACCGGATCCTCTGATCCAACCGGGGACCGCCCCTCTGGATACTCTGCAACAACCAGGGACCGCCATGCCGGATCTTCTGTGGCCAACACTGCTTCACCACATGCCACAGCCACACCGGCCAAATCCCCTATGGCAGATTCGCCTACCACAGATCAGGCGGCATGGTCCACCAGCTCTTCAACAACCATGGGATCTGGGCATGGACAGGATGCCCCCTCCGGATCAGTTGTGCTACCAAATCCTGTGCATATCTCTCCGCCCAGATCTTGTACACGCCTACAACAAGGTATATCTAAACCTAAAATTTACAAAGATGGTACTATACACCATGGCATGCTAACCTCTATAGGAGAAACAAGAAATATTTCTGAAGCATTGGGCGATAACAAATGGCACCAAGCAATGCAAGAAGAATATGATTCACTCCTACAAAACAAAACATGGCACCTTGTACCTCCCCTGGATCTGACAAAATTTGATTGATTGCAAATGGGTCTATCATATCAAGAAAAATGCTGATGGCACCATTGAAAGATATAAAGCTCGCCTTGTTGCTAAGGGTTTCAAACAACCCTATGGTATTGACTACGAAGACACCTTCAGTCCCGTCGTCAAAGCTGCCACTATTCGCCTTGTCTTAGCAGTCTCCGTGGATGGATTCTTTGTCAACTGGATGTCAAGAACGTGTTTCTTCATGGCGTTCTGGAAGAGGAAGTTTACATGAAACAACCACCTAGGTTTGAAGATCCACATCTTCCACATCACATTTGCAAGATCGACAAGGCACTCTATGGTTTAAAACAAGCTCCTCGGGCATGGATTTCCAAGCTTACCTCCAAGCTTAATTCTCTCGGCTTCATTTCTTGCAAAGCCGACACATCTCTCTTCATCTACAACAAGTCAGGTATCACAATGTTCGTTTTGATTTATTTTGATAATATCATTGTGACAAGCTCTTTAGATCAAGCTATTTCGGCCCTCCTAAATGATCTGAGTGCGGATTTTGCTCTAAAAGACTTTGGTGATTTACACTTCTTCTTGGGCATTGAAGTCAAGAAAACATCCGATGGCTTAATTTTATCTTAGGAGCAATATGCCACTGAATTACTCTCTCGTGTTGGTATGACTATATGCACTACATGTCTAACAAGTGTGTGTGCCAATGCAAACAACCATAAAGCATCTTGTGTTATGTGTTAACTGTATACGACCATGTTGTGTTTTAAGCTGCAATGACTTAAGAGCATCTATAATAACTTACCTAAAATTTGAATACTCAAAATGACTACAAGTACATGAAAGAGAAGATATGAGTAAGCATATTTTTCCTGGTTTTCTAGTTTACTCATATTTTGAATATCCAAAAACCGGGTTGCCCATTTGAGCATATTCTTCTTTCGACTACTCTCCGCCATGTTGCACTATAGTCCGAATGAACTTAAACTTCTACACATGATAAATAAATCTGAATAAACTTGAAATTCTACACATGCTAAAAAATTAATCGCAAACATATACATCACAAATCCTTAACATAAAATAATTTAAGCATAGAACCGGTAGCAAAGGCCTCATCATCCATACTATAAATATGTTGCAACACGCACTCATTAAAATGAAATAGTAGTTCATAGAAGTGTGCATTTTCATAAAAATCAATAAAAAAGGCAAAACAAAATGTGCATATGCATATACTAACTGCATGTCAACATGCAATTTCCAAAATAGAATTAGTAAAGAATTTTTTTAACCTTGAAGTCATTTGGCTGAACAACATGAGGGTTGACAGGACACATATGTCGCCTAGAGGGGGGGGGGGAGGGTGAATAGGCGATTTCAAACTTTTACGATGGGCTTGAAAAATGCGGAATAAAACTAACATTTAATATGTCAAGTATATAAAACCTAAATAAACTAGGCTCACCTATATGCACAAATAACTTATGCTAACCAAGATAAGCAACTATGTGATAGCAAGATATATATAACTACAAGCACAATGTCTATCACAAAGTAAACTGTATAAGTAAAGTATCTCAGGTATAGAAATAACCGAGGCACGCAGAGACGATGATGTATCCCGAAGTTCACACCCTTGCAGATGCTAATCTCCATTGGAGTGGAGTGGAGGCACAAGGCATCCCAAACACCATGGAGGCTTACCGTAATCTCCTCGAGCCCTCCCACCAAGATGGAAGACCCGATCACAATGGACGCTTGAGTGCGGTCACCAGACCCGTACAAATCTCAGGGCAATCTCCACAAGTTAATTGGAGGCTCCCAAGAAATCCACTGAGATTGGAGCAGACTCCAGAACTTAATTGGAGGCTCCCAATAATAGCCACTGATGCACCACAAATCCACTGAGCCATCTAGGGTTCAAAGAACTGAAAATGAAATAAGCTTCTTGCTTTCACCACTGAATCTCCGAGGAGAACTCAAACCGATGCAACCGATGCAATGGCAAGAACACAAGTGCTCAAGCCCTTTACACTCAAATCCTACCAAAACAACTAATGATATGGAGGGATATGAGAGGAAGAAGAAAGGAGGAGAATCACAAAGAAATCCAAGATCTAGATCCAAGGGATAACCTCACTTAGAGGAGATACTGATTGGTGCATATGTGGATCTAGATCTCCTCTCTCTTTTCCATCAAGAATATGTAAGAATCATGGGAGGGATGAGGGAGATTGCAAGCTCAATAAGGTCAACAATGGAGGGCAAACACGAGCTCAAAAGTTTAGGTATTGTTGGGGAAGAAGCGCCCTTAAATAGGTCCCCCAAAATCCAACCATTGGAGCGAAATTTCGCCCAAAAGCGGTACTACCGGAGGTAGGGGCGGTAGTACCGCTTAAAGACCAAAACACCTGCGAACGACACCCTTAAGCGGCAGTAGAGCGGTACTACTGCTCTTGGAAATAGTAGAACAACATGGTATGAAAACTTCAATAACTTTTACATCTGGACTCCGTTTTTGATGAACTTGGGCTCGTTGAAATCACAACAACGAGCTCAACAACTTCATGCAGAGAAACGTCGTAGTCTAGCCACAAAATATAAAACCAAATGATGAAAGGTTTGACCTCTCTAATAAGGATGAACCGGTAAAATCTTCAACACCAAAAACGCAATAAGTTTTTCATCTGAAATCCGTTATTGATGAGCTTGAGATTTTCGTGAAAAAACCACAAGGTCTAAAACCTCAAATAGATAAAACCAAAATATGAACCAAGAAAGATGATGCCAAGTATGCAAAGGTTTGAGCTCTCTTCGAACAATAAGATTAAATTAATCACTCGAGAACCCCTCTTGATAGTACGTCTATCGATTCTAAAACCTGGTCTCCCAAACACTATGAGACTTATAAGAAAGAAACCCTATCAAGATAATACCTTTGCATTGCACATTCCACTTAAGCTAGATGAAGACGATCTTGACACCCTCAAGTTGGAACACCTTTCTTGATCATGCTTGCAAGCGCATGCTAGACGAATATTTCTCCAAATACTCCTCCATACCCCATTATGGGAGAGTCTCTATTAAATCCATATCATGAATACATTGCAAGCTTCAATCAAATGATATCTTCTGAGATGGATCATATTGAACTTGCACTTTATAAATCTTCTAATAGTATTGATCAATCTTGACTTCATTCTTTGCATATTGACTTGATCAACTTTGCACTTCATCTTCTACATAATGATGATGTATTGAAGATGCACATGAGAGTCCACTCAATCTTATTCTTCAAGACACACTCTATATAGGCTCAACTCCCTTATGACCATTCTTCGGATCACTCCTTGAGTAACACCTTGGTTATCACACAATCTTCTTTATTTTCATCTTTGCATATTGACTTGATGAACTTTGCACTTCATCTTATTCATAATGATGATGTCTTGAAGATGCACATGAGAGTCCACTCAATCTTATTCTTGAAGACACACTCTATATAGGCTCAAATCCCTTATGGCCATTCTTTGGATCACGCCTTGAATAACACCTTAATCATCACATAATCTTCTATATTTTCATTTTTTTACAACCTTTAAACCAACATATGATTCAAGAATTGTCTACGAACAAGTCCTACAAATATAAGTCAATGCAAATATTAGTCCATCTGGATTATAATAAATTACCAAAATCACACATGGGGGCTCCATGCTCTTTCAAGGGTGTTGGTGGCGACAAAGGTGGGCACCACCGCCGCGTCCAGAATTGACGACGAGGAAGCGGCCAGACAGGGAAGAGGTAGGGGAGGGGTCACAGCCAACATCGGTGCAACGATAGGGGCCACCATTAACGCTTTCTTGGCCGTGCGCACCTCCATGACCGCAAGCTCGCGTGCCGCTTGTTTAAAAAGCCACATATCTCTAAATCCCATGCATGCTAGAGATTTTGAGCAAGTTACAATATTCTAGTTTACTCAGTGCGTCTTAATTTTTCTTTCTCCACCACCACCAGTTTTTTGAATCAATTTCACGGGTTCATCACAAACAGAAAAATGCAGCTTAAGAACTGCCATAACATATCCAATGATTTCTTGGGCAATGGCCTTGATTAATACTTCATGCACACTTTGGGATAACATGTCACCCCAGTCCAAAAGACGCTTTCATAACCTCGACTGGAGGTTAATAAACCTTCCCTTGTGCATTGTTCCCTCCGGCATTGGAAGCCCAAGGTATTTATCATTGAAATCTTCATTTGCAACTTGTAGTATAGAACGAACCTCATCTTGAGTAGCTTGTGTACATGATTTGCTGAAAATAATAAAACACTTGGCCATGCATATACTTCAATAATTGTCTTGAATTTTGTAGTTTCTTCCCTGCATGAAAGAATAATGTATCATCATCGAATAAGAGGTGAGATATACCTGGTGCCGCACGACACACCTTAATTGGAGAAATCCCATTGAGTTCAGCATTTTTCTGCAATAGGGCTAAATACAGTCAACAACAAATAATAATAAAATGGGGACAATCGTTATCCTCGAGTTGGAGAGAATGCTTCCAAAAGGGTTCCACTGAATTTTACTTGATACATCATCGTGGTAACACACACCATTATCCACTGTATCCACCGATCGGAAAACCACATTTTGTCACAGACGCCCAAAATTGTGTGTCCGCGTGTGGCAAATATGCAACATCAGTGTTAGGGTCTGATGCTAAAAACAAAAATTTATAGCTACGCAACCCTGAATTACCTAAGATCTATCTATTTGTAATGCTATAACGATTAGGGCCTCAGTTACATACCAGATCGAACACGGAGATTATGCTCTCGCACAAGCGTTGATGATGAAGCTGATGTAGCCAACCTCAAGGTCGTGTAGAACTCGGTGCAACGACTCCGGTGCCACACATGCAGCACCTATGTGTACTCGCACATGTACGGTGGTCAACGATGACACCCCGAACTTCCGATCTAGCCGAGATTGCGGAAGTAGATTGGTTTGGATCGGATCCGAAAACTCCACAACACGACAACATGTAGTGGTGGAGAAGAATTCACTCCTACGCAACCCTTCGGGGAGCCACACCGGAGAGGCGAGAGGGAGGTGGGTAGTGTGGCGCACCGGGGAGAGGAGAGCTCCATGTGTTTTTGTGCCAATTGTGTGTTCTCTCCCTTGGGGCCCCTCTCTTTATATAGGGGGAGGGGTGCACCCTTACCCCTCCACCAAGGCACCCCTAGGGCCGCCAAAGGGGCTAGGGCTGGCGGCCAAGGGAAACCCTAGCTGGCCAAACCCTAGTCGGCCCAAGCTCATGCCACCCTAGTCGGCCCAAGCTCATGCCACCCCACCTAGCCCTTATCCTATAAGAGGGGGCGCCTAGGGTTAACGGGCTCCCCTCCGGGAGGGGCCCATTAAGGTGGGCTTCAACTTTTTAATTAAATAAATAAGCACATTTAACATTAATTCATTTAATTAATATTAATTAATTATTATTTAATTCCGGCTACTCCGAAACTCCTTCTGAATGACTTTCAGATTAACGCGGAACTTTTTCGTCTCTCTCTTGTCAACACTCCGATGTTTCTGAATGTTACCAAAACCATCTTATAACATCTTTGACCCCTTAAGTGTGTTACCAACGATTCGAAAATACTCTAGACATTACCGAGACCCCTCTCCGGCGAATGATCATCAGCGGGACCTGGATGCCCATGATGACACCTGTGCATCTACGAAGATCTTTTGTCGTTTGAACTGTAAACATCGATGTTCAATTCCTTTTGTTTCTGCGATACTTGCAATGTCCAAGATCTGATCGTCGGTATCACCATACCTCGTTCAATTCATTACTGACATGTGCTACTTAACTCGTACTCAAGATATTCCATCCCCGTGACCTAGTCACATGTTGTGCAGCTTCGGATCTAATCTCAGCACGGAGAACAAATCCCGCTCTTGATGCATACGCCTCAACATACTCCATCAGAATACCTGAAGACACCTTTTCAGTCACCCATTCACGGAATGACGGTTGATGCAATCAAGGCAGCCTCTGGATGTAGTAATTAGATATGATATCACAGTCTAAAGATTAGATAACAATGCTTCTTATTATCACAACATGAACATCGTGCCACGATCGTGTTGCAATACTAATATTGGATATGTGATATGTCCACCATGGCATTCTCCCAATGGCATGATCTCATTGTCAATTGGCATAAATGCTCCATGAAATAGAAACCTCGATCATCAGTTGACCAATGAACTAGTAATTAGAGGTTTACTAGGGACTCTGATTTGTTCAATACCACAGTCAGGACATATATCCAACAGTCAGGACGCACGCACGGCAAAATCAACCAGAGCGCGCGCACCCAACCGCTGTATTGGGACCTCCGCGCGCGCTGAAGCCACCCCACCGGCCGCCGCTGCCGCCCAGTTCCGCGGTTGTAGCCCAACTCCGGCGATAGAGAACACCTGGAAACCTCCCCGCCGCTGCGGCGCGCCCTCAAAAACCACTTTCCCCGCCTCAACGTTGCCGACAGGGCCCTGCCGCCGCTACAGATCCAGTCGCCAAGCGACCCACCGGGATCCCCTATGTTTTTGAAGTCCTATCATTCTATTTGTGATTATGAAGTGCATAACAATCTTTAAAAGGATCTCATGGATGAGTGGTGGAAGCGGAATGGCGACCAACAGAAGAACAAGTGAAGCCGGTGCCGATTTATGTGTAATTCTATGAACTATTTGTGTGTGATTTAGTGAATATTTGTTTGTGTTGTAGTAATAATGAAACACAATTTATTTGAGTTATTTATTTATTTTTCTTCATTTATTTGACCTTCATTGATGCATATATATAATTGAATCTTGTTTGTGCCGCTGCGTGCGCTGCATTTTAGCGCTGTTGGTAAAGTATGTGTCGGCCGCAGCGCTGGTGTTTCTAGCGTCTGAAATAGCTGCAACGACACCAATGTTGTAAACTGCCAAAATCGACGCTGCAAACAAGCTGCGCACGCTAAAAAGACACGTCTGTTTGGAGATGCTCTTAGTCCTCTTTCCTTGAGAGTTAGCTAGAAGGAAGCACACAAAAGCACAATATTTTACAGAATATAATGAACAATGGGTCAAAGTCCTCTACTAAATGGATACACAATGCCAATCTCACATGTTACTTTACTTGATATGTGCATAGAAGGTTTCACAATTATCTCAGACTTAGAAATTGTAAGCAATGCCTATCTGGTTTGAGTTGTACAATATTAGAGGGGCATAATGTCTAATCAAATGTTTAATTAGAGGTATATGCGAGTGCATAAAGGTTTTGTGCTCTGCATCATGAACTCACGAAAGGATACACAAGCAGCACACCATTCAGGCCGTAACATTGTTGCTGATTTATAGATCCTTTGTACTCTGAAGTTGGCATCGTGCAAATGAGGAGAAAAAGTTGACTCCTCCGGAATCCTTAGAACCCCTTTCAAAGACCAAGCAGGAGATCGATAGATCGATCGATCACGAGACACGAGTACATTCAACGGCGCCGGCGACAGCAACCTCCGGACTCCGGTCTTGGGCTTTCCGTTCGGGCGGTTCGGCTTTGAACATCTGGTGGCAGTTGCAACGAGCGATGGCCAGTGTCTGTTGCTTTCAGTTCCGAAGGAGGTATTCCAACTAGTCGAGCCAGTCAGCAGCTTCCTCCTCCACGCACGTAACGCATTTCTACTCTTTCTCCTTTCTGTTGCCAGAACATGAGGTTTCGTTCGTGCATGGAGGAAGCTTCTCGCCTGTTGCTTTTGCCAAGTTGCTGTCGGCCGGCAAGTAAAATCAGCAGCTCCTGTGTAAGTGTACATATGCAGAAACCTAGCAGCTCGGTTGCCTGTTACTCCTGCGGCGCGATTTGGTCGCCTGCGCCGCCGGTGAAATCTGCAGCCAAACCATGCTCGATACGATGAATCTGCAATTACAATTTTCTAATTTCTACTCTGAATTTCGGATCGAAGCATGAACTTTTCTATTCACATCCCTTTTCTGCTGACACGTGCTGGGCAATGTTGACCGGTCCTCCTCTCGACCTCCTTCTTTCCGGCTACCGACCTTCCTCCTTCCTCTTCATTTCTCACATATAAAAAAGCTGGTTGTTGGGTCGCTCCTGAATCATGTTTACATGCGTTGCGATCTCTGATTAGGCACTTGATAAATGCGTCGCCCGTGGCTTGCACGCACAATCTTTTTTCTTCAGGATAGATTAGGATACACACTGCGTATCTTATCTGAGGATAACCGATCGGCACGAACGCATCTTAGTGCCGGCTGCTGTGAAGTGGGAACTGAAGCTTGCTAGGGATAACGCACTCTCTCGATCGGTAGCTTTGCCGAACTGATGAAGTAGTTTAACTCCATTCCCCGGTGCTAATACACTCGTACTGCATCCTAGCGGGTTCAGATTGGCCGGGCGGTAGCTTTGCAGACGCATCCTGTTGCGACGGAATCCACTCATCGAATCATGGAGATTTCACTCGTCGTACGCGATGCCGGCGAAAGGAACAGGTAACCAACGCCACGGACCGGCTGCTTCATAGTCTGCATGGGCATGGGCATGACAGTACCGGGCTACCGGCCAAAGCCTGGTGCCACACCATTGGTTTGTGAGTTGTGACCGCCACTACTGTACATCAGTACTTTACAATACATAAAGACAGCCGTATGTATACAAGGCTGAATTGAAGAGGCTCGCCACGGAGCAGCAGCGATTCTGTGGCTGGTACTGTGCGACAGTACACACTGAACAGCTTTGGGGGATCGACTTCCGTGTGATCGACTTCGCGTCAATGGGGATTGGGCGCCGAGTCGCGTAGATGATAGATCAACCAGTAAGTAAGATGGTTTCAGTACTGGTCTGTGCATTAAGCTAGGCGCAGCCATAGATTCGTTGTTACGCTGGTGAAGTGAGACGATTCCAACACTGGCTACCATTTACAGACACATTACTGCAAGGCACCAGCTATGTGCCTAGCTAGATACTCTAGGCCTAGTACCACATCGCAAAACAGATCAGCGCCAGTCGCACGCAGCGCTTCACGTGATCGATGCGCCCACGTACGGCATCTGAATCGATCGGTCCTGCTAATTAATTAACCAGCTACTACTCCTACCTTGCTAGAATTTCTAAACTAGAAGAACACATCAGTCACCATGGACGAAGAACCAAGGAGCTCGAGCTGATCAATGGACGCTATACGCTAGTCGATGGATGGCTGAGCAGCTTGACGGAGGAGCTAGCTGTAGAGGGTGACGAGCCGGCGGAGGCACCTGGAGCAGGAGTACTTGCGCTTGTTCTTGAGGCACAGCGGGAGGCACAGGATCCGCCGCTCGCTCTCCACGTCGGTGGCCACCACGGGACCGCCGCAGCACGGGCACGCCCCCGGCGCCTTGCTCGTGCCCACCACCCGCTCCTCCTCCGCGCCGCACATCACCTTCACCGCGCCGCCCACCCGCCCCACCGCCATTGCCATCCCTCTAGCTAGCTCCTTCCTCAACTGCAAAGGTACCCGGCCGCCGGACGGTTGCAAGAAGCGAAACGGGAGCAGAGCGGCCGGTGCCGAGGAAGATAGGGGGAAACTTTGGGTTTGGGAAGCTTGAAACGGCCGGTGCCCGGCCGGGTGCGGCACATATATAGCGGACGATCGAGGGCGGGCGCAGGCAGGGAGGACCGTGGCGAGACCGCTACGCGCGCATGCGGCCGCGACAGGTGTCGGTATCCGCTTGGGGTTTTTTCCCTGGCTGCGTACGTCTAGACGGGCGGCTACCTTGGTAGGGCCATGTGCGATGTTTCAGTCCAATATACTCCACGGTCACGAGTTTGTTCATGTCAAAAAAATCCCCCCGAAAAAATATGCCAAAAAAAATACTACGGGAGTATTTGTTATATAATGTGATTTCATTTAGTTATTTTTTTTGACTAAAAATTGAATTACAAAGATTAAGTCCTGGACTAAATATTGTACACGAAACGGCCTACATATTATTTAAGTCCATTTTAGATAGATACAGCTCGCTCGGCTGCCACATGCAGGCACAGTATTTGTATATGCCTCTTGCCAACTAACTCCACTAGAAAATGGATACAATGTGCACGTGCCAGCTGAGACTAGTAGTTCAAAGATACGCCAACATACTGAAAACTCCAAACAGAGCTCGCGCTTGTTTTTTGTAGATAAAATTTCGTCTAATAAAGTTCTGAAAAATAAATATCCAAGTGCTTGTAGATCAAATTTGAATAATTATGTTTTCACACAACCTACACAAAATATGGCAAACCAAGACCAAAATCATTAAGAGCCACATTTTTTTGTACCTCACAACACAACGTATTAAAAAAACACGTTCATACAAATCATATTCATGTGTTTATACAAAAAAAATTGAGTTTTCCAAAACAAAAAAAAAACCTTATTTAAAAAAAAATACTTGGCTCACTGGAGTGCCAGTCCTGTGCCCACCAACATACAACATTGTAGGGTTTGAAAAGAATTCAAAAATTGTATCTATAGGACACCTCTTCCTAAACAAAACTTAATCACTTATAATTTATGTTAGACTGTAATACTATCAACCATATAGGCATATACTCCATGTCGAATTCTCTCTTTTAGTGTGGTACTCAACTTCAGTATGGCTCATGATTAATCGAGGAGCCATCTTAGGGAAAAAAAAGGTGAAGTCTCCTCTTTTTAAGGGTCCTTTTGGTTCATGATATTTAAAAATAGAAAATAAACAATGAATTTAATCAAATGAAAAGACATAAATGTGAGAACCAAGTTGTGGCTGGATGCTTAGGAGGATGATCGTACCTCTACCAGGGCTCAAGCCCAAGGTTTGACATCTTTTGTCTCTCATTTTGGCAAAGTATTCTTTCAATTGTAGGAAGAAGCTAAAGACAAATTGGAGGGGACCACATGGGGTGTTGGGGGGGGGAGGAGGAGGAGGGTCATGGCCCTAGCTCGCCTCCCCCTAGCTCCATCGATGATCGAAGGTGACATTCCTGACGACATTGAGTCGCCTATGGTGACTTCATCGATATTAAAACTCCTGAACTTTGGTAGGGGTTGTGTGAGTATGTGTGTGGTGTGATAGTATGCTTGTGCAAATCTCAAAACAGGCTTTCGCCCCGTTTATAAAAAAAGCCACACAACGACAGAACCGATACAAGGTGATGAGGAGATCCTCTTACACAACAGATCAAAATAAACAAGAAAGTACAGGAAGAAGCAAGACTTGCCTCCGAAGACATCGACACAAGTCTGAGAGAAATCGGAGCTCCACAACGATGCCCTCAAGAGGGTAACGACACACCCGCCGCCGACGTTGAGACCGTGACGATCAAGGGTTTTCACCCGGAGCCCTAGCGCGGTGAAGGTAGCCGCAACGGCGCCCCCAAGAGGGTTGCGGTACCCACAGACATTGCCGTCGTTGGCATCGAAACGCTGATCTTTCGCCCAGAAAAACCTTCACGCACACCCGATAGGTCAGACCGCCCGTCGCCCCCGAGTTCGGCCTCTAGAACGCAATCTAGGAGAAGAACTTGCCAAAGCACCGTCAACTCCAGGACCTCCCGCCGCCTACTCCTCGCCATCCAAATGACCAAAGAGCGAGGCCACCACCGCCGCCACGTCGCTCGCCGTAGAGACGCCCGCGAGGTCCACCTTCTGAGGCCGCCGCCTCGGCATCCAGCTCTTGTGGCACAACAAGCGATACATCATAGGGCGGACGGATTGGACCATGAAGGTCGGATACCTGGTAGCAAGTGTTTAGCAGATATGCAACACATCCCGCAGCCATGGATGGCCTGATCTAAGCCGAAGCCCGGATCTGGCTCTGACTGAACGCAACAGCAGGGCCGTTAGGCCCAGATCAGCCCAAATCAGGCCCAGATCAGCCCAAGTAGCCCCAGTCGTTCTGCAGTGCTATGGTCGCCGCCATCGCCGTCCCTGCAACCTCACCGCCTCTGCCAGAGGCGCCCCCGACGAAGCCCCACCGCAGAACCACCGTTGACCACAAGCAGCAGACCCCCACCACCACCGCGCCACCGGTGGCCCGCGCCGCCCGGTGAAGCCGACCAGATGGCCGCCGTCAACCAAGACGCGCACCACCACCTAGCCGCCCGTCACGTCGTTGCCCCAGGCCGAGCCCGAGCGTCGCCGCCATGGCCCCCGACCCGGAAGCGCGTCACCGCGTCCGCCCCTCTGTGCAGGAAAACGAGGAGCCCCCGCCGCCGCCAGCGCCGCCAGGGCTTCGCCCGGCCACGCCCCATGGCGGCGGCGGGAGAGGAGGATGGAGGAGGGGGGAAGGGGCGGCGGGATCTAGGGTTTGCCTCCCGACCGCCATGCAGGGGCGACACGGGAGGGAGGGGAAGGGAGGCTTCTGGGAAGTTCACAGAATCGGTGAGGGTTCGCTTGTGCAAATCTATGTTGCACTCACGAAAGACTTGAATGTAGGTTCCGTAGCACCACATAAATTGCATATGTTAAGGACTAAGATGCTGAAATAGAAATATTCATGGGAGATATGCTTTTATGGAGCGATTTTGTGATAGGGTGTAAAATAGAGCAAATACAAAATCATTGAAAATTCTAGACGAAACATGTTGGATGTGTGAAGTTGCATATCGGGCTATGCGCCGTTGGATGATAAACTCGAAAACAGTGAGCGCCTAAGACACATAGGGTGATGAGGAAAAAGGAGTACGATGAAATTTCATAGATGATAGATGCATATGCATAGCTGTGAAAAGTGAAACCGAGTCGCGATTTTAAACCAACGTGTTTACCTGAGGTTGGATTTTGACCTGTGGTACGTCTGCACGCAGTACGCACGCCGGTGGGCGTCATCGGCGGGGTTATGGGTCGATCGATCACATCCGGCCAGCGACGGGACCGGCGTGCCGTGCAGCATGGGCGAGGCAGATGTGGCCGTTGCAGGTCCGTGAGGAGACCGCTTTTGACGGCTATCGTATCGTTGGTTCCCGGGCAGTACCAACCTCGTATATATATATATCGGTACGCGTCACGGGGCTTCCGCGATGGTACGCGACGTCGCGCGCCGTGGCTGGTCCCTCCCCGCCCTACGTAAGACAGACGGCCATCACGCACCGCATGTGACGTACGTACCTGCCATCACTAACCTCTTTTCTGGATAATTATTTTTGAGTGGTATAATATAAAACCACTACACACAATCCCTTACCCCCGCGCCGTCTAACCTAGGCAATATGGGGCGCGCCCACCGCCGCCGGCCTCGTGGCCGCCCACCTCTCTCCCTCTCCACCCGCCGCCACTGGAGGACCCGCAAGGCAAAGCTAGGTAGTGATGTCGGCGGCGGGGATCTCCCCATGTGTTGTGGCGGTTCTTTCCACTGAAGGCGGAGGCGCGGATTCCCGGTGGTTGTGCGCAACGAGGTGCCACGTGAGAGCGCCTTGACATCGACACAGGAGAGGTGCAGGCCTGCAGGGCCCCGCATTGGTGGCGCCCCTGCTGCGGCGATGAGACCTTCAACCCGCTCGGCCCATCTTAGCCCGTGCGGGTCTGCAAATCCTCGGCTTCGGTGGCGAGCGAGCACGGTCTTGCCTGCGGTGCCGGCTGGTGGGCACTATGGCGTTGTCGGTGGTCTACCAGGCGGCGGTAGGCTGGATCCCACCATCCAGTCCTTTCCGAGACCTTGAATAAGGTGATGCTCCTAGGGTTCCTCTTGCGCCAAGATGGAGATCTGCTTGATGCCAGCCATCTTTGATCTGGTCGTAGTATCAAGTTTTGGAAGGTTCCGACGACGAACTCCACTGGCGACATGCCCGGAGACTGCTAGATTGGGTGGTATCGGTCGTGCACATCCATATTTTTGTCTAACCGTTTGATTTCAAAGAGAGTGTGATGAAGCTCTATTATTTTGTGTTGCCATCATGAGACACGTCTTATGGTCTGTGTAGAATAACATGGAAGACGAGTGCTGGGGACTAGCAACGATGGTTCGAGTATTTGTGGTGATGAGAAACTTGCTTGGCGATTTATGACTTGCAGCAGCTGCATTGGCAAGTGGGAGCGATAACACATGAGAAGTTTAAAGTCCTACATTGCAGGGTGAAAATCTAAGGTCCGGCTTTAATTGGTTGTGCCTCGCAATGGCCTTGTTAAAGGAATTAATTTGTGAGTAAAAACTTTCTCCAAGGTGAAAATCTATGATCTATGATCAGGCGACGATGATGATTATCCACTATTTTCTGCCTGGAGGCATCGCTATTGGAGAAGCTGGATTTCTGGTGCTATCTTGGTGATGTTTGTGCTGCTGTTACAAGGAAAGATGAGTGTAGTGGGACTTTTTTCCTTTATAATTCTTTTTTTAGTTGTGTGCAACCATAATGCTATTAAGATATTGTGTTGTTGCAGAAGCTAGGTGTGATTGGTATGTTCGCGATATTTATATACTCCTTATAAAAAACAAATATAGACAATTAGGGCCTGTTTGGTTCCTAGCCATACTTTGCCAAACCAAAGTTTGGCTGCCACAGTTTAGTTGGTATATATTTGGTTTTTGCCACACTTTGGCTAGTAATATTTTATTCTCAGTGTGGCCCATTTGTCATAGAGTTATTGTTGTTGTCAACTTTTGCCAAAGTTTAGCTTTATATTTCTTTGTCACACCTTTTATAACTGCTATATTTTTATAGCTAGCCACACTTTGGCTTGGCAAAATGTGGTCATGAACCAAACAAGCCCTTAGTTGACATATACTCGACTTCAAGCCGTTTGCGTATGTAGCTGAACCGAGAAACGGAGATAGATGTCTTGAGCGCAACTCGGGACTTTTCTGGCCTTATAGCCTTTTCAACAGCAAATCAGTTAAACTGCGGGAGCGCCGAAGTTTCATAGAAAAAGGATAGCCGTGGCGTCGAGGTATGCGTGCACACCTTGACTACACATACGCACAAGCGACTCAGTGACTTGCTATCACTTACTGAGAATCGGGGGTTTCTTTGTATTTTTCTCCCCCATACATGGTTTAATTTCTTTGCAGATTGGAGACGGCATGTTAGTTTGCAAGCGATGTGGCAATCGAAAATTTTACGAGGACAAGGCTGGTTGTTGATCTATCAGGACATGTGAAGTGTTAATCAAACGAGCCTGATCTCGCCACTTGTGTGAGTATATTCTTCCCCAGCTCGGGATATTCACCGGAATCTCTCCAGTGTGACAGGCACCATTCCTACAGGGGCAGCTAGCAGATCGGAGAAGACGCAGCCACTGGTTCAAGGTTTCAGGAACGGTGGTTGCTAGTGACTAGACACTAGACCCCCTTAATTTCTGAAGCAAATCATGACAATCAAACCTACCATTACTTTTGTTCATTAGGCACTGACAAGGGTATAGATAATAGAGCCCGTTAGTTGAGTACCCCTGAGGCCCATTAAGATAGGCCCAATTGTAATAGAAGTCGAATACGAGTTACTACCGTATGTCGATACTTGTAATCTGTATCGTACCCTACCCGATCCTCGAGACCTGGCCACCTATATATAGGGGCCAGGAGGGGACGGTGAGGGCCAGATTGAAAGCAAGCCAGGTTGAACACCCAAGTTTACTTTCGATATACACTTATTTCGACTAACTTTACCTTCGAGTTCATCCGACGCCCTAGTTCCCCGATCCTAAGTCCTTCATCTAGGACATTTGTCGAGTTAACCCTCGTCAATTGGCGCCGACCGTGGGGACTCTAGGCGTTGGTATCATGAATTCGACGGCTTTTTCGCTTTTAGCCAACAGCAGTCCAGAAGTCGACGGAAATCAAGAAGTGGAACTAGCAATTGGAAGTCTGAGCATCTTCATCGGGCCGTCAGGTTCATCTCGCCTTTCAGATCCGACGAAACAAGATCAAGATCTGTCGGCGCAGGAACCCGAAACAACAGAAATAATGGAGTATTCTGAAGGCTCTTCTAGCGAAGTAAATTCGCCGATCAGCCCAAAGGAAGCGCAAAAAGAGACCGCAGAAGACAACAAAGAAAAAGAAAGTTTCGACGTAGTAGTCCAACTCGAAGATCTCGCAGATCAGTCAACAGATACATGGAAGACAGGACTAGAGCTCTCTGAGGATAGCAACTCGATCTTCTCAAGCTTCGAGGGTAATCTCGGCAAACAATGCCAGGTACTCGCCATTGTGGGAGACAACTCAGAAGAATTCGATGAAAATGACAACCCAGTGATAAACCCAGCAAATATCGACAGAGGAGCAAATCACCTAGCAGAAGGACAAACAAAGGAATCCCTCACAGCCAGAGAGAAAATTCGACTATCAGTCGACGAGTGGAAAATAATAAGAGAAGCCGTAGAACACGGCAGGCCAATACCATCCAACTCCAGCAAAGACACGCTTTTTGGGTATCATTACGCCCTCAGGCAACAAGCAAAGCAATTAGCAAAAGAAAAGGTAGAGATACTGAAAGGACACAGATGTCGCCTAGAGGGGGGGGTGAATAGGCGATTAAAACTTTTACGAAAGGCTTGTACAAATGCGGAAATAAACTAATGTTTAATTTGACAAGCTTACAAAACCTAATAAACTAGGCTCACCTATGTGTACCAACAACTTATGTTAAGCAAGACAAGTAGCAAGGTATATAACTTCAAGCACGATGGCTATCACAAATGAAGTGCATAAGTAGTGGAGCTCGGATAAGAGTTACCGAGGCACGAAGGAGACGAAGATGTATCCCGAAGTTCACTTCCAAAGGAAGCTAGTCTCCGTTGGAGAGGTGTGGCGGCTTAATGCACTCCGAACGCCACAAAGGCCTCACCTTGAGATGTGGTAGCACAATGCTCACCAAATGCCACAAAGGCTCACCTCAAGATGCGGAGGCACGCTACACACCAAACGCCACAAAGGCTCACCTTATTCTCCTCGCGCCCTCGCACAAAGCAAGATGCCACGATCCACTATGGAACACTTGAGGGCGGTCACCGAACCCGTACAAGCTTGGGGCAATCTCCACAACTTAATTGGAGGCTCCCAAGAATTGCCACAAAGGCACCACAAAGGTTGGGGAATCTCCACAACTTAATTGGAGGCCCCAAGTATATGCCACAAAGGCCACTAAGCCGTCTAGGGTTCCAAGAACCCAAGAGTAATAAGCTCACAACTTCCACTTACCGAATCTCCGAGGAGAACTCAAACCGATGCACCAAATGCAATGGCAAGAGCACACAAAGTGCTCAAATCCTTCTTACTCAAATCCTACCAAAGCAACTAATGCTATGGAGAGATATAAGAGGAAGAACAAAGGAAATCAACAAATGAACTCCAAGATCTAGATCCCAATGGTTCCCCTCACTTAGAGGAGATTTTGATTGGTGGAAAGATAGATCTAGATCTCCTCTCTCTTTTCCCTCAAGAAGATGCAAGAATCATTGGAGGGATTGAGAGATAGAGCAAAGCTTCAAGGTCAACAATGGAGGAGAGATAGAATAGGAAGCCAACCAGCCCAAGGAGGAAGAAGGGGGCCTTTTATAGGTCCCCCACGAAAACTAGCCGTTGCTGGGCACTAGGGCCGGAGTCTCCGGCCTAGAGGACCGGAGTCTCCGCCCTAAGTGACTCCAGGGACGGAGTCTCCGCCCCTGGGCCGGAGTCTCCGGTGCCCCGGGGTCATTCGGGGGCCTCAGGACGGACTAAGCAGGTGCCAGGCCGGAGTTGGGCCGGAGACTTTGCGTCTCGGGCCGGAGACTCCGGCCACCAAAAACTGGCAGAAACACCAACACGAAAACGACCATAACTTGAGCATCCGGACTCCGTTTTTGATGATCTTGGGCTCATTGGAATCACAACAACGAGCTCTACAAGTATATGCATAGAAACATCATAGTCCAACAAGGGAGGATAAAACCAAATGATGAGAGGTTTGACCTCTCTTCAAAGTCGAACCGGTAAAACCTCCAAACACCAAAAACACAATGAGTGTTTCATGCAAAATCCCTTTTTGATGAGTTAGAGCTTGTCATGGAATTAACCACAAGCTCTAAAACCTCACATGGATAAAAGCCAAATAAGAACCAAGAAAGATGATGGCAAATATGCAAAGGTTTGAGCTCTCTTCGAACGATGCGGTTAAGTTACTCACTCGAGAGCCCCTCTTGATAGTACGGCTACCAATCCTATAACCCGGTCTCCAAACTAACACAAGAGACCGGTAAGAAGGAAACCCTATCAAGAACATACCTTTTCCTTGTGCATTCAACTTGAGCTAGATTATGACCATCTTGTCTTCCTCAAGTTGGAACACCTTTCTTGATCTTGATTGCTTGGTGAAGTCTTGCGAATTGCTCCCCCATAAATCAATATGGGAAAGACTCTCTTAGGAATATCTTCACATAGACATTACCACCAAATAGAATACATGCATCAAGCATATAATCTCCTTGAGATGGCATATCTTGAACTTGACTTATCATCCATGAAGATGATCACCACTTAATAATATCCTAGCCTTGTATCCTTCCTTCTTCCTTCATGATGATGATGTCTTGAAGGTAAACACAAATGTCCACTCAATTATATTCTTCAAGACATAGTTGCAATAAGCTCAATTCTCATATGACCATTCTTTCGATATTTCCTTGAATAACACAATGGTCATCACTTAAAGTTCTTCATTTGATCCTTCTTACAACCTTGAAGCCAACATATGGTTCAAGCATTGTCTATGGACATGTCCTACAAATATAACTCAATGCAAACATTAGTCCATAGAGATTGTCATTAATTACCAAAACCACACATGGGGGCTCCATGCTCTTTCAATCTCCCCCATTTTGGTAATTGATGACAATCTCTTTAAGAGGGTTTATATAATGAATTTAAAGAACCAAAATGGTTGCACTAACATCAAATACTACAAAAGTATGTGATGTTAGTAAAACCACCATATATAGAGCAAACTCCCCCACAATCTATGCACGTGTGAATGATCTTGATTTCATTGGATATATTGCCAACCAAGGTTGTTGGTGGAGTTTCCTCTATATACTCAACCATGCAAAGCATGAAAGGCAAATGCTTAAGAACAAAACCAAAGCATAAAACCCAATTCCCTTTAAACCCTCGAAACTTCTCCCCCATTGGCACCAATTGCCGAAATGGGCAGAAAAACTTAGAAGGCCAATATAGTGAGAGTTCCTCCATAATGTGTGCATAAACCAAAAGTATAATTGAAAAAATATGCACATATCCAAATATGAAAACTCGGAGGAAATCAACCTATATTGAGGATCAAAGATTGCAAATAAAATAAGATCACATGGTGGATAAACTTCAACAAATGAAGAGAGCAATCAATCGATCCAAAGAACAAATCGAATAAAGATATTATGATAAGACCAAAAGGGTGCTCTAAATAATATGAGGAAGCTCCCCAAGGTTTGTGCACAAAATATTCTATTTGAATTAAAGTATGAGGTGCATAAACATGGAATCATCACTCCCTCAATATTATTCAAAACAAAATGATACCAAGTGAAGTCAATTACTATGATAACCGCAAAATGGTGCTTTAAATGAAATGAGGAAGCTCCCCAAGGTACGTGCAAAAAAATGGAATGTTTGCATTTGAATACAATTTGCACAACATGGAATCCTCACTCCCTCAATAACATTTAAAACGCAACCATTTGCAAGAGATCATAGAGAAGAAATTAAGCTTAACACTTGCATCAAACAAATGGTTGAGTAACAAGCAAGGGACAACATATTAAAAGGCTCAACCAAAGGAATGTGAGATATGAATGACAAAGCATATTATAAGACTAATACAAGGATAAGCATAGAGCATCCACATAGTCTTCAATGAATGAAATTGCTTAGCATTCCATCCCAACACATAAGGTTCAAATAAGATATCAAATAAGGAGATATCATCTCTCATGTGTATAGTTTCTAAGTAGACAACATCACAAAGATAATTATCACAAAGAAATATGTACACACGAAATAGATACTAAGAATAGAACATGATATCCAAAATGAAGTCATGCAATATACCAATGAGAATTTTGCTTTTAAAGCACGGCCAAAGGCTCAAATTTTCTTATTGTATATTGATGAACTTCAACCACAAACAAGTCAAAGACATCACAAATATCAACAAGGGAAAGAAGATAGTTGGGATGCTTTGAGAAAAGCAACAAGTATCACAAAGATGAATACCAAAAGAAAGTAATAAATTTACACTTTCAACCATATTGCACAAGTGAGAACTTGAGGAATTGATATGCAATAAAATTGCTAAATTGACATATATGGGATAGGAGAATCATGAGCATGATTTTATATGTTCCCAATAATATGCACTCATCTCAAATTACTCACAATTGCAATAAAGAGGTTTCATTAAGACCTTTGCAAGAAGCACAACATTTGCAAATAATGATTTTCCATGCCATGAAACAACCTACACAAGGTTGGATACTAGAAAAGTATGCATGATAAGATACTTGTTACCGAGATATTAAAGGTAGGATGTAGTAGATAGGAGTTCTTCAATAATCCTAGCTTGCCTCAAATTATCATTTAGTCACCACTTCATCCTTATTATTGAGACAAGCACCAATATATCTTCATGTACCTAAAACAAAGTTCAAGTACAAGATGGTCCCCAAAACTCATTGGGTCCAAAGTAGTTAGAGAAACTACAATATATAGGACAAACTCCACATAAATATGTGCATACAGATATGAACTTGAATTTCATGCACAACTTAGCCAATTTAGGATTTGATAGAGTTTTGCCTATATATTGGATCAACGAAAGCAAAGCATGCCATAAATTATACATTTAGTAAGAATGCATGCACAACACTTTCAAGAGCCAAAGCGAGATACAATTTGAACAAAGCACCAAGAAGACCAAGAAGTCACACGAAATTGTGAGGCCACAAAAGGTTGTCCAAATTATATCAAAGAATCAAATCAACACAAGATTGACTCCAAAGTTCAACTAGTGAACTAAGCAAAAGCCAATGAGCATAAAGGATAACTAAGACACACATGCTCAAAGACATATCTCATTTTAAGAGTGAAAAACAAATTACAAGGAATGAGATAAGCAACTCCCAAAGAGAGCAAGGTTCCAACAACAAACCAAACTCTCCACACTTTTTATGATGGCACACTAAGTACCAAAAAGAAAAGATTTGACTTCCAACAATAATCAAAACCAATTGAAATAAGCACAAGAGTGTGTTATAACAAATATAGGAGAGCTCCCCCAAGATTAGTGCATTATTTATGATTTTGCATTTGAATACAAAATGCACACAAATGGGATCATCACATCTACCTACATAGAAATAACACAAAATAAATTTAACAAAATCAAATGGAATCACAAGAGTCAAGAAAGACAATGGGAGTTAAAGAAAATACATTTCTTGGCGAGAGATAAGGCAATTAAAAGCAATAGCCAAAGTGAAGATGATCAATATAAAAAATACCACATGATAGATTACCAATTTTCCAAGGAGAAGAGGTATATGGAGTTATTTCCGGTGGTAGTTTACACATGAATCCAAGATCATCTTCACAAAAAATGAGCATATGAAAAGTATAAGAATTAAGCACCATGCCAAACAAAGATATTCTTGATAGATTCAAATAGTTAAACAATCATGCAAAGCAATGATTAGGATAGCTTGAAGCAAATGGTTTTCCAACTTTGATGTAGTATTCCACATTTTAGGAAAACCCTATCAAGAAAGTATCTCACAAACAAGATCCAAAACAAGAGCAATAAACAATTTGGCAAATTGGAACTTGTTCGAGAAAACATGCCACATAGAAGCAAGATAATTTACAATATCAACACTATGTGACACAACCTCAAATATACACATTTCATGGATTTGTAATATGCGCAAAGCACAATACTCCCCCATAATGTGATAAAACCAATTTTCAAATAAGTTGTTAAAGTCAATTTCCATAGGGCTCGGAAATTCCAAGGGGGGCCGGAGTCTCCGGGGTAGAACCACCGGAGTCTCCGGGGTAGAACCACCGGAGTCTCCGGGGTAGAACCACCGGAGTCTCCGGGGTAGAACCACCGGAGTCTCCGGGGTAGAACCAATGGAATCTCCAAACCTAGAAAATTAAACTTTACCAACAAGAGGCAAATAGAATCCAACAAGATGATTAATGGACATTATAGAATTTGAATTTCTCATGAAAATGACATACCACATAGAGACTAGATAATCTTTAAATATCAACACTAAGTGGTATTCCTCATGTACACACATTTTTAGGATTGTGAAGTGCCAAAGCATATCACTCCCCCAAAATGGGATGGTCCATTAATCACTCCCAAGAGCCAAGAAGATAGATCAAGATGCAATAGGCTCAATAGTAACAACCGTACATGGTGTGCAACCAACAAGCACATAATTGATTACTCAAAATAAAGCAAGTGGGGAGCACAACATATACAAACACATGCAAGATACAAAACCAAACACATGCAAAGGGGCGAGTAACTTTCAATGTAGATAAGTTGAATACATGTTACCGCAAGGAGGAACAATGGATATATGATAGAAATAAGATAATCCAATTGACTTGACTTGAGACAATATAATTAATGAAGATCCCTTAATTCTTCATGATATAGCCAAGTCTCCAATGCCCTCCATTAGACACCTATTGATCAAGTTTTGGCTTGTTGGTCCCCAACCAAGTTGGGTCCTAAGAGGTTAGTCACAATAGGTTTGGCAACCCAAATGGTTCTTTTCTTGACACCACTTTGAGTACCAACAAATTTGGCAAACACATTTCCAACCTTATCCTTGCAAAGTGAATAAGCATCATTGATTATGATAGGGTTGGATGAGTTACCAATAGAGCAAGTAGAAGAAAGGTGACCCTTCTCACGGCATATGTAGCAAGATCTTATCTTTCCTTTCTTCTCATTTGATTTCTCCACAATGGGAGCATTGGGTTGATTCTTCTTAGGAGGAAGCTTTTCTTCATCTTGAGGAAGGACTTGAGTTTGAGCTTGAGGCCGCTTCCCTTGTTGCTTCTCACTTAGATGCTTCTTCTTCAATGGGCAAGACCTAACATGATGCCCTTCAATTTTGCACTTGAAGCAAACAATCTTAGCCGGATCCTTGACTTTCTCTTGGCCCTTCTTCTTCTTGAAGAGTTTGGACTTCTTCTTATTGTTGGAGATAAATCCAAGTCCACTCTTGTCATTGGGGAATTTTTGTGCACTCAACATCTTGTCAAGTTTGGACTTCCCTTCATGACTTTTTACCAAGTCTTTCTTCAACAAAGTGACTTGGGCCTCGAGCTCTTTAATTTCCTCTACATGGTTAGTTACAATACAAGAACTAGAGGAAGTAGAAGCTATATTGTTAGAGCAACAAGGCAAGGAGAGTAATTCATCACAAGATGTAGCAATAGTATGAGTGGATGAATTACGAGGACTAGCACATGGCAATATAGCTTTTTGGGAAGTAGTGCTAGTGACCACATGAGGTTCACAAGATGTTACCTTTGTAGACATATCCTCATAAGCTAACTTTAGGCGAGCATGGGACACTCGAAGATCCTCATTAGAGCTAGATAGCTTTTCATGATTTTCTTCCAATATCCCATACTTGCTAGTTAGCAACTCAAGTTGAGCCCTTAGCTCAACATTCTCCTTCAAGATAGATGCTTCACAAGAATTAGAGTTAGTAGCACAAGCATCATGATTAACCGAAAGAGGAGAAGGCAACTTGGAACACTCTTTTAAATAAGAAGCTTTTAGTTGCTCATGTGACTCGGTGAGTTTGGTGAGCACACTCTCAATGTCCCTAGATCCATTTTTGAGGTGCTCAACATCCTCAAGAAGTTTAGCATTAACAAAAACAAGCTTATCATTTTTTAATTTTAAATCATTTGCCACCTCAAGAGCTCTATCATTGGAGCTTTGTTCTTTTAAAAGAGTCTCTTTAAAATCATTGGCAAGACTATGAAGATTCTCAATAGTTGCTTCTTGCTCTTCATCATGAGATTGAAGCTCATCAATAATTTTCTGGCTCTCAATAGCAGCAACCAAAATATCAACAAAGTTAGAGCAAGCAATTTTGTTCTTCTTACCAATAGCAAGAAAGACTATTTCTCCCTTCTTTTTTAAAGAGGCAACATAATCATCCTCTTCTTCATGATCACTAGATATAGTGGGTTCCAAAGAAGGAGTTACCTTTGAATCCCTAGCCATAAGACATATGTGGGAACCGAGAGATGATGATGAGGATGAATTACTTGAAGCTCCAATCAAAATTTTGTCTTGGCCAATAGAATCTCCGGTTTCCTCTAAATTGTTAGCCACACAAAGACTAGAGGAAATAGAGGCATTTTTATCATGGCCACTAGACAGAGCAAGCATATCATCATGAGATTTATTTAAGCAACTTACACATGATATGCAAGGACTAACACAAGCATATAAAGCATTTATGGTGCTAGAAGTGTTTAAGTCCAAAGATGAAGCATTGCAATGAGATAGAGATGAAGGATCATCAAAAGTAAGCATACTATCACCATTGCAAGTTTCATCACCACTCACCATATCATTACCTTGTGTCTTGCCACACTTTGGTGAAGTGGATGAAAGTTCATCACGGCCGGAAGTGGAAGGAATACAATCATCCCCAATAATCTTGGACAAACTATATTTTTCTTGAAGCTTTGTCCATATCTCATGAGCGCTCCGAAAAGGTGTGAAGGAGAAGGTAACTACATCGCTCAAAGCATTAACAATCACATGAGAAGCTTGAGCATTGAGATACAAGTTTTTCTTATCCTCTAAAGATAGATTTTGAGTATCCTTTGGAGGAGAAAAACCCGCATCTACAATTTGCTCCATAGATGGGTCCATGACCCGAAAATAATTAAGCATGTGAATTTTCCAAGTATCATAATTTGTGCCATCGAATATAAAAGTGTCATTGTGCACTAATCCCCTAGCCGACATCTTTGCTCTCAAGGCGGTGAAGCCTAAATTGAGAGACCTAGCTCTGATACCAATTGAAAGGACACAGATGTCGCCTAGAGGGGGGGGTGAATAGGCGATTAAAACTTTTACGAAAGGCTTGTACAAATGCGGAAATAAACTAATGTTTAATTTGACAAGCTTACAAAACCTAATAAACTAGGCTCACCTATGTGTACCAACAACTTATGTTAAGCAAGACAAGTAGCAAGGTATATAACTTCAAGCACGATGGCTATCACAAATGAAGTGCATAAGTAGTGGAGCTCGGATAAGAGTTACCGAGGCACGAAGGAGACGAAGATGTATCCCGAAGTTCACTTCCAAAGGAAGCTAGTCTCCGTTGGAGAGGTGTGGCGGCTTAATGCACTCCGAACGCCACAAAGGCCTCACCTTGAGATGTGGTAGCACAATGCTCACCAAATGCCACAAAGGCTCACCTCAAGATGCGGAGGCACGCTACACACCAAACGCCACAAAGGCTCACCTTATTCTCCTCGCGCCCTCGCACAAAGCAAGATGCCACGATCCACTATGGAACACTTGAGGGCGGTCACCGAACCCGTACAAGCTTGGGGCAATCTCCACAACTTAATTGGAGGCTCCCAAGAATTGCCACAAAGGCACCACAAAGGTTGGGGAATCTCCACAACTTAATTGGAGGCCCCAAGTATATGCCACAAAGGCCACTAAGCCGTCTAGGGTTCCAAGAACCCAAGAGTAATAAGCTCACAACTTCCACTTACCGAATCTCCGAGGAGAACTCAAACCGATGCACCAAATGCAATGGCAAGAGCACACAAAGTGCTCAAATCCTTCTTACTCAAATCCTACCAAAGCAACTAATGCTATGGAGAGATATAAGAGGAAGAACAAAGGAAATCAACAAATGAACTCCAAGATCTAGATCCCAATGGTTCCCCTCACTTAGAGGAGATTTTGATTGGTGGAAAGATAGATCTAGATCTCCTCTCTCTTTTCCCTCAAGAAGATGCAAGAATCATTGGAGGGATTGAGAGATAGAGCAAAGCTTCAAGGTCAACAATGGAGGAGAGATAGAATAGGAAGCCAACCAGCCCAAGGAGGAAGAAGGGGGCCTTTTATAGGTCCCCCACGAAAACTAGCCGTTGCTGGGCACTAGGGCCGGAGTCTCCGGCCTAGAGGACCGGAGTCTCCGCCCTAAGTGACTCCAGGGACGGAGTCTCCGCCCCTGGGCCGGAGTCTCCGGTGCCCCGGGGTCATTCGGGGGCCTCAGGACGGACTAAGCAGGTGCCAGGCCGGAGTTGGGCCGGAGACTTTGCGTCTCGGGCCGGAGACTCCGGCCACCAAAAACTGGCAGAAACACCAACACGAAAACGACCATAACTTGAGCATCCGGACTCCGTTTTTGATGATCTTGGGCTCATTGGAATCACAACAACGAGCTCTACAAGTATATGCATAGAAACATCATAGTCCAACAAGGGAGGATAAAACCAAATGATGAGAGGTTTGACCTCTCTTCAAAGTCGAACCGGTAAAACCTCCAAACACCAAAAACACAATGAGTGTTTCATGCAAAATCCCTTTTTGATGAGTTAGAGCTTGTCATGGAATTAACCACAAGCTCTAAAACCTCACATGGATAAAAGCCAAATAAGAACCAAGAAAGATGATGGCAAATATGCAAAGGTTTGAGCTCTCTTCGAACGATGCGGTTAAGTTACTCACTCGAGAGCCCCTCTTGATAGTACGGCTACCAATCCTATAACCCGGTCTCCAAACTAACACAAGAGACCGGTAAGAAGGAAACCCTATCAAGAACATACCTTTTCCTTGTGCATTCAACTTGAGCTAGATTATGACCATCTTGTCTTCCTCAAGTTGGAACACCTTTCTTGATCTTGATTGCTTGGTGAAGTCTTGCGAATTGCTCCCCCATAAATCAATATGGGAAAGACTCTCTTAGGAATATCTTCACATAGACATTACCACCAAATAGAATACATGCATCAAGCATATAATCTCCTTGAGATGGCATATCTTGAACTTGACTTATCATCCATGAAGATGATCACCACTTAATAATATCCTAGCCTTGTATCCTTCCTTCTTCCTTCATGATGATGATGTCTTGAAGGTAAACACAAATGTCCACTCAATTATATTCTTCAAGACATAGTTGCAATAAGCTCAATTCTCATATGACCATTCTTTCGATATTTCCTTGAATAACACAATGGTCATCACTTAAAGTTCTTCATTTGATCCTTCTTACAACCTTGAAGCCAACATATGGTTCAAGCATTGTCTATGGACATGTCCTACAAATATAACTCAATGCAAACATTAGTCCATAGAGATTGTCATTAATTACCAAAACCACACATGGGGGCTCCATGCTCTTTCAGATACAAAAAAGAAAAGACTCAGCTATTGCAGCAAGCGAAGCTGCTCGCAGAGCGCGAAGCGACGCATCACACAGCAACGCAAGGAAAAATCGTCGACATGGCTCAAGGTATGACAACCTCAAGTATTCAGACAGGCAAAGTATTTCCAAAAACCTCGACTCGTCCTTCCTATCGGTCGACGAGCAGGGGAATATCCTACCAAAAACTCCTGAAGCAGCGCTAGTGGCGGCACAAGCATATCTACTTACAACTCGACCAAGTCCAGGAGATCCTAGAGAACATATGCATAGAGCAGCACTGAATGGACTTAACATGGTGGGCCACAAACTATCAGAAAAGGGAGAAGAAGCACACCATCACAAATAAGTACACAAAGCAAGGTCACCTCGCCGTCACAATAGTCCTCGGCATAGAAGCAGCAAACATCGATCTCGATCGCCGTCACCAAAACAGCACGGTGGAACTCGAAGATCGCGATCTCCAAACGAAAGGCGCGACTATGAAGACAGTGAAAGAGAGATGGGGGCATCGTGCTTTACCCGTAGGGTTCGCACCACTCCAGTACCTAAGGGGTTCAAGCTACCTCATGATCAGCAAAAATACGATGGATCACAGGAACCACAATCATGGCTCGCAGATTACTTGCAAGCAGTCCAAATACTAGGAGGAACTAAAGAAACAGCAATGCAAAGTTTGCAACTACACCTCACCGGCGCAGCGAGGTCATGGTTGAGCAAATTAGAAAAGGAATCCATTGGAAGCTGGGAAGACCTTACAAAGCAATTTACAAGCAACTTCAGGTCGACATACAAACGGCCAGCATCAATAGAAGAAGTCAAGGCGTGCGTACAGCAATGCGACGAAACACTACGGGCATACATCCAGAGATGGAGCCTCATCAAAAATTCAGCAGTCGAAGTTTCGGACGAAAGAGCAATAGACGCATTCATAATTGGATTAAGAAGAAGAGACCTAGTCGAAGAGATGGGTAGAATCAAGCCGAAAACAGTGTCAGACCTCATGGACACAGCAAACAGATTTGCAGACGGAGAAGATGCGTGCAACAACAAACGGACACGATCTCCAGAAGATGACAGAAGAAACAGATATGGGAGTCAAAGAAGACGGTCCCAAAACTACGATACCTACGGCTCTCACAGCCAAGTCGCCGCAGGATACAAAGACAACAGCTATCAAGGAAACGATCGCAGAAGCTCGGGGTATAGAGGTTATGGAAAAGAGGACTACAAGAAGTTCCCACCGAGAGAATCCAGAGAGTACAATCCATCACCAGAAGAGATGCTCAATGGGCCTTGTCATATACACTCAGCGTTCGTCGACGGGAAGCGAGTATGAAGGCACGCAATGAAAGATTGTACAACATTCTTGAAACTCAAAGAAGCGGCAGTAAATAAGCAAATCGAAGCAAGACAACAAGGATTCGAAGGAAACAACAACCCTCCGGTAAAGCAGCAAGGAAATAACGGAGCTACTCAGGGACAAGACCAGCAAAACAATAGACACGACGACGACGACGACGACGGGTATGTCCCATCAAAAGGACACATCATATCAATGATACAACCAGTACCCAAGTCGAACAAAGAAGAAAAGAGTATAACTCGACAAGTCAATCTAGCAGTCCTGTCGCCTCCAGCTACAACAGAATATCTGCATTGGTCAGAGCAACCAATAGAGTTCAACAGAGAAGATCACCCTATAACAGTACCTCGGCCGGGAAACGCGCCTTTGGTACTCAAAGCTCAAATCGGCGCGTACGATGTCGACAGAATATTCATGGATGCAGGGAGTGGAATTAACTTGATATATGCGAAGACGCTCCGAGCAATGCATATATCACTAGAGTTCCTAAAGCCAACAGATTGTTCCTTCCATGGAATCGTACCAGGAAGTGCTAACTACCCGCTGGGTCGAATAGCACTCAATGTTTGCTTCGGCAACCGACAAAACTATAGAAGAGAAAAGCTAGACTTCGAAGTCATGGACTGACCATCACAATATCACGCGATCCTCGGATGACCCGCGTTTTCGCGATTCATGGCAGTGCCTCACTACACATATTTGGTACTCAAAATGCCAGGACCAAGAGGAATAATTACAGTCAAAGGAAGTTTTGAAGTTTCAGATCTCTGCGACAGAGAATTCCACAAGATGGCACAAAATTTTGGCATAATAGCCAACCATGCAGAAAAGGCGAAAAGCGCGACTATGGAGGGCGTCAAGCTACTCGAGGGACAAGTCGCGGAGCCCGAGCCAAAGAAACCTCGAGTAGAGACACCAGGACAAGGCGAAGGCACAGGAGAAGAGGGAAAAACGACGACATCATAAACGCAGAGAAGAGCAGAAAACAAAGGCTGTAAAAGCCACGAGTTATTCCAAGGGCAATGCCCTCTAGATCCAGAACACAGGTCATAGGCCGGATCTCTTGGGCCACCCCATGTATCTTACATTACAAGTATAAATAAAGACAAATCGTTCCTCATATTCGAGCTTACGAGTCTTTCAAAGAGAATATGCGGTAAACGCACGAACCATACAAATACGCTTTGAGAAAAAATTTCAGACATACAGTCACGGAATAAATAAAACTCTCGCGTTCCATATACATCTTTACAGCATTGGGCTGTTAGAATCATCTACGCCTAAAGGATCTAGATAATGATGCTCGCGGAAAAACTCAGCGTCCGCCTCTAGAAGCCTAGCTACGAGTCTTTGAGCAGGCTGAAGCGTGTTCTCCATATGAACCCGAAGGTTATCTCCACCTGGAGCCAAATTCAGGGACATCGTGCTGTAATCCAATCTGGGGTGCCACTTGCGTATCCACCCAAGAGCGAAATTGGCACCAGCCACTAAGTTCAGTTCTATCAGCATGTGAATACGATGACTTGATCTGAAAGCATCAAGAAGAAGAGGGAAAGTTGCAGGCAAAGGATTACGGGGAAGCATAATGGAGTGCATAGTTGTAAGAGCCCGCCGGCAACCATCAACTGACTCGCCGATGTGCTGGGCACGATCTTGAAGCAATACAATGGCGTTACGGCGTCGAGGATCAGACCACAGAGTCTCGTAGCCAGCCGACGTCTTCTCCAAAGCAGCATTCCGCTCAGCAACTCGACGTTCTTCAGCAGCAAAGTCCAAGCAAGTACCTACAAAGGCAAAATATGTCACAAAGGAAGTGCACAAAGCAGCCAAAAGAAGAAGTCGAAAGAATACTCACATCGCAATAGCTCACAAGCAGACTCGACAATCCCAAGAATGAAAGATTCGCACTCTTCATTGTGAACAACCTTCGCCGTCAAGCTGGAAACCTTTTCTTCGAGTGAAGAGATTTTCTTCATATAGCCACTGGCCTGGCTAGCCTTTTTAATGGCCACCTGTGCTTGGCGTTTAGCCAAGGATAGGCGAGTTTCAAGGTCAGAAATCCTGAAAGAATACTCTTCGCAGCGACTGCATCGACTAGGAGTCGACGAAATCTGAGGATTAAATCCGCGAGCAGAGGAAGGAGCAGGAACACGAGAGGAAGGATCACTGTCACGCATCGACTACAAAGAAATAAGAAGTAATTTCAGAAAGATAGCACAGTACTACATATAAAGAGGATATATTTACACAAAAAGCACAACTCTATGGATAAGGTTCTCGGGTTGCACGAAACTGGCGCCTCTACATCTAAAAGGAGGTAACCTAAAATACAAGGAGAGCCGAATCTACGCCACCTCAGCATTATGCTCCGTGGCAGAAGAAGGCACGGCAGCTTCATCGCCAGAAGTCGATGGCGGCAATGGATCCTTCACCATTGAAGTCGATGCAGCAGGCACCGAAGAGGCTGCCGACGGAGAAATAGTCGACAGCAGCGCAGGTGCTAGCTTCTTCGCCTTCTCGAAGAAAATCTTCATCTCGTCCCGAGAGTAACCATGGGGGGCGGTAACTTTCCCCCAATCAAAGTCCGTCCCATGAGCAAGAGAAAGCGCAATAGCACCTTCAGCACCACGCTTGATGGCAAGGGCTTTGAACTGGAGAAGAGGATCTTCAGCAATATCGAAGGGCTTGGCGAGTTCAGACAAGTTGTCCTTCGGAAGTGTCGCCTTCCTCTTCGGCCACAAGCCGACAAACAGTCGCGATAAGACGCGACTAACCAATTCAAAGTTTTCCTGGATAGATATCCAGTTTTCCTCGAGTTGGTTAACCGCATCCATAAGAGAATCGTCATCCGTTTGAAGGGACGACAGAGATACCCCTGTGAATTCTACAGCAACATAAAAGAAAGAAAGAGGCAGGTGTCAACAACTACATAAGTACAACAGGAGACGAAAGCAGAGGATAAGTCAAAAAACTTACTTTCGGCAGCAGCGGACATGGTGTGAAGACGCTCTGCCACGGCCTGCTCTCGTTGGGCATTCTCCTGTTTGGCGTCAGCTAAAGACTTTTCCGCTTTCTTCGCCTTAGCAAGCGCAGATTTCTGCGACTTCTCAGCAGTGGCCTTAGCAGCGGTCGCAACGTCGTAAGCTTTTTGCGAAGCTTTAAGCTCCGCCTCCAGCGAAGCAATTCGAGCATTGGCGGCTGATAAAGCAGCTGCATCAGAAGTCGACTGGGACTCAGATAGATAGTAAAAGACAAAGTGTCGAAGACAGACAGTGATCAGACTTCAAAATTATACCTTCGGAAGCTTTTGCAACCTTTAGGTACCCTGCACACTCTGTGCCCAGGGCAATAAACCTCTTAACTAAAGCCTGAGGAAGGAAAAAAAAAGAGAGGGGATGTCAGAGCAAAGATACAGGAAAGGAAAGGAGGGAAAGTCGAATTGCTCACATCATCAGAAGAAACTGTTGATGCGTGGGCTTCTAGGGAAACTTCGCCCTCTTTGGCCTTTTTTGAGCGTTTAGGGTACCGGGCCTGAGGAACCTTTTTTACACCGGACCTGGTAGCCCTTGGTGCAACATTTGGTTCGACAGGATCATCAGTGGCCGTAGGAGAAGGCGGAGGAGCAGTTGTCGCGGGTGTTGGTGGTTCTTCATCATCACTACATGGAAATTAAAAAGTTATAGAAACAAGGCAAGAACAATGGAATTGAAGAAAGAGAGTACAGTACTCACGATGCAAGCATGTCGAAATACTCCATATCTTCTGCAAGCATGGGGGCTTTACCAGCCGCTGCAGAACTCGATGAAGCAATTTCATCGACACGCTTCCTCTTCTTGTCAACATTAACGTCTTCGGCAAGTGGAGGAGGAGGCGATGTCGATGAGCTAGTTTCTTCTTCCGATTAGTCGATATCATCTTCGTCCTGACTTTCGTCAGCCTCGGGGGCTTCAGATGCAGGAGATGACAGATCAGAAGGAAGGGGCCCTTCCTCTGGAAGAGGGGGACGCGAAACAATGAATTGATGACCCTACATATCAATAAATCAGAAGAGAGCAGAGGCAAGGAATAATGCAAGTCGAAATTCAGGGAAGTTTGACAAAAAGTGGATACAGTAATATATACCTCCGGAATGGGGTGCACAGAGTCGAAGAAATCCGCTTTCAACCCAGCAACCGAATGTTCTTTGGTAAGCTTGGTAAGATTTCTGACTCGCTTATCGACATCTTCTTTCGACATCAGATCCTCGGATATGCGAGAAGGGTCTTCTAAGCCAGAGAAAGTCCAAAGCTTGGTGAGGCGGTGCTGTAAGGGTTGAACTCGACGTTGTATGAAAAACGCCATGAGTTGGGTACCCGACAAAGCACCGCCCAGGCCTGTTTTCAGAGATTGAATGCGAGAAAAAAGAGGAACAATTTCTGCAACCTCCGCATCTGCGGGAAGCGAGTCCCATGACTTCAATTTTCTCACTTCTTGAGAAGCGTCAAAAGGAGGAAGGCCGAATTCATCTTCAGGAGAAGATTTGCGGTGCTTGATATAAAACCACTTGGTCCTCCACCCCTGGACGGATGCGGCCATAGCAAATTCAAGATATTGCGCCTCAGGGCGCACAGAAACAACGGCTCCGCCCAGTTCGGGTTTCCTTGCCAGAGAAACATTGGGGCGGAGTCGAAAGAGTGATCTCCAGAGAGTGAAGTGAGGATCAATGCCCAAGAAGGACTCGCAAAGAGTCACGAAACAGGCAATGTGTAGAAGAGAATTCGGTGTAAGCTGGTGGAGCTGTACACCGTAAACAAACAAGAGCCCACGGAGAAATTCGTGGGCAGGGAGAGAGAAACCTCGGAGGAGAAAAGCAAGGAACATTACCCGATAACCGCTCGGGGGCTTCGGGATCCGTTCGGTGCAGGGGAAGATGATGGAATCTTCAGCGGAGATGAGGCCGTCCGTCTTGGCCTTCTCTATCTCCTTCTTCGTGATGGTGGAGCGAACCCAGCTGGTAGCGGAGGTCTTGGCCATAGTGTTCTTCGTGGCCAGATGCTTTACGCGCATCCAGTAGGAAGTGCGCTTGGGGGCTCTGAGCGAGAGGAGGAAACGAAGAAGATCAGCAATGGTGGCGGCGGAGGGAACGAGCTGGTGAACAGTACGATTCCCCACTATGCCATTTATATATCTTCAGGGAGAAGGATAGTGGGCTGCGACGTGGCGCGAAGATCGGAAACGCCAGCCCACTAACGGTCGAAAAACGAGCAGCCCACCAACGGTCAAAAAATCGTGACAGTTACAGTATTGCCTATGAAACGGTCCGCACTGGTGCAGAATTACGTCTCCATTTACGTTAAAAAAGGAAACAGGATGGCGTCGACAGAAGAAGAAGTATATATGAAGAATTCTTTGATTACAGCCTTGGGGGCTGTTATTTTCAAAACTACAGAAGAAGAAAGTATCTCGAATTGAAGAACCTTGAAGAAGAAAGTATCTCGAATTAGAGGATCTCGAAGTGGAAATATTTCGAGTTGAAGTATGAAGAGCTGTGTTATCTCTTGAGCCTATACTCGAAAAACCCCCTTTTTCGACTATAGCCTCGGGGGCTACTCCCATCGGGAGCGCTGAGCGCGCACCCGACGATATTTATTAGTCAAGCATTGGAGATTGGAGAAGTGCAAGAGTATTACTCCCATCGGGAGCGAGTTTTATGGTTGCATAAACCCGAATATTTTCAGTCAAAATTTGACTGCGACATGAGATTCTCGAGTTGCGTTATCGCAACGCAACTCGAATGCCGTGACTTGTCACGAAGGTAAGACCCCGGGATCCATCCTGTGAGGCCTGGTATACGCACATGGATGCGCTCTGCTGGTATGTATCCGTGTCTACGATGCGAAGAAAATCCTGGTGGACGCACTGGGTACCCTGAGAACCACTGGGATTCATTCTTTGTAAGTCCTAAATGCGGCAAAAGGATGGATTTGACCGGTATCCCGAATTCAAGTCCAAGGGGATTGAATTTGAAGTAGGTGACAAGTATCTGTTCCGACAGTTAACTGACCTCTTGATCCGTCAGAGTTGTCAGGCTTGTTCATCAAGACCCCTTGCGAAACAAATTATCATGAATACAAGTCGAAAGACCAAGTCGAAGATTTGAAGATGAAGTCAAAGAATTAATCAAGTCGAAGATTTCAAGATTAGAGATTCAACCTGAATCTGCAATTCTGGTAGAATCTCAGGGGCTACTGACAAGGGTATAGATAATAGAGCCCGTTAGTTGAGTACCCCTGAGGCCCGTTAAGATAGGCCCAATTGTAATAGAAGTCGAATACGAGTTACTACCGTATGTCGATACTTGTAATCTGTATCGTACCCTACCCGATCCTCGAGACCTGGCCACCTATATATAGGGGCCAGGAGGGGACGGTGAGGGCCAGATTGAAAGCAAGCCAGGTTGAACACCCAAATTTACTTTCGATATACACTTATTTCGACTAACTTTACTTTCGAGTTCATCCAACGCCCTAGTTCCCCAATCCTAAGTCCTTCATCTAGGACATTTGTCGAGTTAACCCTCGTCAGGCACTGACAGATTAGAAGCGACCAGTCGAGGGGGCAGCGCAGCAGCAGACACGCTGCAGAAATCCCATTAACATGAGCTATCGATGATCCATGCACCAGATTTTTTGACAAACCTGCTGGGACCGCCAAGACCGACGTATACAGCGAATTTCCGTTTCCGGCCAAGGGAAGACGTACAAATCTTCCGAGGCCGTGTCTCCCTCGTTACGTTCAAGCCGCTCTAAACTTCTGTGGTTGGCGAGCAGTTGGGAACTTGGAAGGAAGAGCTGCTGCCTGGAAATTTCTGGGCAATGTCGATCAGTTCGTCACACGCGGCAGCGAGCACGTTCTTCAATGCAGCGCGGTTGAAACCGTGTGTGGAAGAACTCCACATGGTTGGTCTCCCTTTGCATAAGGCAGATCGACCTATGATTGACTGTTCCTCACCGATGGTGCCTGGAACTGGGATCGCCAGATGATCAAGTTTAAGCACGCCGGCGTTCTTTCCTCGCAGGAGGAGGTGGGATCATCAACGGCTTATATTGTCAAAATCTGACCGATTTATTCACATGGTATTTAACAACTTCTATATTGCCATGTCCATGAAATCGGTGTGAGCCAACTTATGACATTTAGCGAAGAAGTGTATGGAGAGTAAACTCTCCAACTATAACCACCTGTTGATGATCATCTAATTATATACACACTGTACTATTTTCCTTTGGGAGTTATCCTCGTAGGCATTTTTTAAAGCTTGTTAATGAAGAAATATAAATACAAGTGTTTGTGTATGCAATAATATTGTATTCTCCTTGTCACTTTGTAAAATAATAGGGTTTAAAAGAGTTCTCAACGGTAGATCGTACAGTTATGTTCCTTCTCATAATCTTCCAAGTGATTTTGGAGGAGGTTTCCAATGCACTCTATACATTATATGTGATTATATTGATCAAGAGAATTATTATGGTCGGGTTGACCAACCTCTTTGTCGGTGGCTTAGTATGCTATCGAACAGATGCATTTAGGTGTGCGATTATGTCCACTCCACATGAACTGACTTATTCCATGTATGTATATATAAACAATGCAAATAGAGTTGGGTTTTTTCTAATGCTTAGTCGTCTAAGAATTAGTTTAATCTTAGCCGACTCCTAGATCATGGGACTGTTGTGATTCATGCTAATGATGAGTAAGTTTATAACATTATTTGGTACTCCCTCCGATCAAAAATAACTATCGGCATTTTTGTACTAGCTTAGTACAAAGTTTGTACTAAGTGTCCGACAGTTATTTCCGACCGGAGGGAGTACTAATCAAGATTTTCCCAATAGCACATAGGTTCTTTTTTCAAGAATATAGCACATAGGTTGCAACTGAGCAAAATGCTCGAGACTGTGGGATTGCTTTGTGCTTCATGCTAGTTATGATTAGAAAGATGGGTTGCAAATAAGAAAAATGTGTCACACCGTTGGATTGCTTCGTGATCCATGCTAGTCATGATCAGCTACAACGGAGAGTTGCTAACATCAACAGGCTAAGAATTAGATTAATTCACAATAGACTAAAAATTAGCCATTCCCAAGAGAATAATACTTGATTTGAATTCACTCTATTATGTCCCTTGATTCTTCCATTCTACTACCAAACAATTTACCACCAAGTCCTCGATTCTCATACAGCCCGGAACCAGAGGGTGACTACGATTGATGTGACTTCAGACTTCTTCATGATATTCATCTCTACCTAAAATTTCCAATGCATCTCATTTCTAATAGGCATCCATTATACTACCAGTGTAGCACTTGTTGTGTTACCCATTTTTCTCTCATCTTAGACTTGTCCATGCCATCATTGTGCATGGTTGCCTCACACACCTCAACTCTAGTTTCGAACATTGCTCACGCCACATGAGAAGCTAGTTTTTGTAGACTAGGTGTAAAGTGCAGACTTCATTGCTTCACCAAGCATAACATGCCAGTTGTTGTCCTTCTTTCCTTCTTATGAGTCGGAGATGTTGCCGGTGAATTAACATCTCTAAGGTGCATTATGTCATCTCCAATGTATGCAACCTCAACCATTGCGTGATAACATGGCCACGGGCTTAAAAATAAAAAAAAATCATATTTATCCTTGTGCATGTGTAAGACGGGTTGGCCAGGAGGCAATTTCCCTTTTTCTCTATCTGTGGGGGTGGGGGGTGCCGGCTCCCTCATTTGTACGTAGCTCCGCCAGAACGATATCCTCGAACTTAGCCTATCATGTCTTTCTCTAACTTTGGGTCATTAACTGGTGGGGCCAACCACACGTGGGACCCGCTTATCAGCGAGCAAAGTCAAAGGTCCTGGTCCCAAATCCGACAAGACCGATCAGTATCGGTGACATGATACGATGGTATCACTCCTCATTTTCTCTAAAAACACTCAGACTACCGGCGACATTGAACATGCTTGGACACGTAACATCTTCGGAAGGCTAGGCTTGAGGACCTCGATGATTGAGAGAACAGCTCATAACAACCCCCCCCCCCCCCCCCCCCCTCCCCAACTGCACGTAATGTATTCTTCCTGTAAAGTAAGTATGCAGCAAAAAAATAAAGTATGCAACACTTATCCACAAATTTTCCTGATCACGAGAGTGTATTTGCTTGTACCTCTTCCGATCCAATATGCGGGAATGAAATGAAAGTATGTTTGTTTACGTCGTGCATTTTGACAATGAAAATTTATAGATTGCGCAAATAGATGAAGCAGGAAGGATATAAACATTTTCTTGAGTGACACACAACGAATTCTTGCAGTTCACCAGCACTTTTAATAAGCTGAAGCAGAGGCATGGGAAATATCACAAAAAAGGATAGCCGTGAGGTCTAGGACTCAAGGTATGCACCTACAATAAGGGCAAGCGTACTACTCAGATTGGAGACGGCATCTTCGAAAATGGTATGCTGGCAAGTTAGTTTTTTTTAAAAAAAAATGGCAAGTGTGATGGGACATGTTAAATGTTAAGCAAACAAGTTAGCCCTTACGACTTGAGAGAGCATATCCTTCTCCAGCACCGTATATTCACCGGAATATGCAGTGTGACAGACACCATTCTTACAGGAGCATCCCTTAATCAGTGAAGCAAAATCATGGCAACGTGTTAACCAGTATTCTCTCCTAGACTCCTACCATTATTTCTTCCTTAAGCACGTACGACACTGAAAGAAACGACACTAAGAAATGTTGAAACCTTCTGGGACCGCGAAAATCTACATGCATAGCAAAATTCCGTTTCAGCCATAAGCCGCCCGCCTAACGTTCAAGTCGCCGTAGACTTGTGGCTGAACCTTGCACGTCGTACCGTCGTGTAACAGCTGCTGCTGCTGCTAGGATACTTGTGGTGGATTGTCAGTTCGTCACATGCACGTCTGTCGTCGTAGCAGCCCTGTTGCAACCGTGGAAGCAATTCACATGGTTCTTTTTGTACAGACACTTCACATGGTTGGTTGCAGGGGCGGATCCACCCTTAGCTACCCGGGTGCACAGGACACCGGTTAGCAAAAAAATTCTTTGTAATTTTTTGTAATCTGGCATTTTTTCACCATGTATGCACCCCGTAAAATTATGTTTTATCTGTTTGGGACCCCTGTGTGCACCCTGGTTTCAAATACTCTAGCTCCGCCACTGGTTGGTTGTCCTGTTTTTGCATCCGGCAGCTCGACCACTGACTGCTTCGGCTGCCCCCATGTTTCTCATCGATCGGTGCTTGGAAGAGGGAGCGCGAGGTTTCCCGGTTTTGATTCCGGTCATGTTCTTTCTTATCAGGAGAAAACGGGGCTCGTGGGTTATGCACTTATGCTGTGAAACTATAAGAATCTAACTACTTCTAATAATTTCTAACCCAAATTGTGAATTGCGCTACGACCTGAATCTTTGGCACAACCGTGTCCGCACAACATGGGACTCTTCTGCGGTATCCATCTCTAACTGAAAGTTCCGATGCGTCTCATTTCTAAAAGGTGTCAACTAATGATGCCGCACCCATTGTGTTGGCCATTGTTCTCTCCTCTCAGACTTGTCGATACTACCACTATGCGTGATTGTCTCAGTTCCCACTACAGGAGGAAGGTAGTTATTTATAAACTAGTTGAATGCCCGTGCATTGCAACGGGCTAACTATAATTATTGATGCACCTAACAATATGTCTAAGCGTGCGCCAATGTAATAGGTCGAGCTTGTAAAAAATGCCAAAGCAATGTCGGTGCCTCCTCTCACCATCCAAACACGCATCTCGCCCGATCTAAAATACCGATCGGAAAAGAACCAACCTGAATATTTTCAAGCAGTAGCGAGGCATCGGGGTTCCTACATGTCCTATCCCGCAGCGGCGGAAGGAGAAGGACGGAAGTCACTCCCTTAGCACCATTGACGTTGTCACGAGGAACATTGATCGCCTCCTATGTCGTGAGAGCAAGGAAGGCGTAACCACTCTCTTCTTTTACATATAGAGAGGAATACCCAATTCATCTTCTCCCAGATAGATGGACTTTTGCTGCCATTCCTACCAAAGGTGGTTCAAAACATTGAAAAATTGTTCCGGAACACCGTTATTTTTTGACGTTTGCCAAAACACATCACCTGATTGTATCATAGATTTGGATCATTGTAACGCCCCACCTTTGGACTAAGGTGGAACACCTGTGTTAAGTGCTATTCCCTGGATCACTGATAGCACCACAGAACAAAATGAAGTATTCATTACATAGTATCAAGCTTAAAACGTGGATCCAGAAACATAAGTATTCAAACCTTACAGATACACAGCAGAAAATCAAAATGGCAATGAGCCTCTATCTTCATCATGTGCCACAGGCAGACATGTTGGAATGCAGTCTCGAGATCCTACTAAACAATCTTTATCTGAAAACCTGCACATTTGAATATGTAGCCCCATAAATGGGGGTCAGTACAATGATGTACTGACAAATGACACTTATTTGGTGGCTGTTGTGAAAGAACTATCTACATGATATTTGGCTGGTGGAGCTTCTGGCTGAATTGCATAAAGCAAGTTTATCCTATCATTTTCGAAATGAACTTTTATTCTTTGGAAGACTTTGAAGGGGCACATGGTTAAATCCACCATGGCACCCAACTCACGTGGTTAAATCCACCAAGATGACCCCATGAGGTTAAATCCACCATATGGTTTAAAGGAAAGGGGCACATGGTTAAATCCACCATGAGCACCAAAGTCACCTGGTTAAATCCACCAAGATGACTCCATGAGGTTAAATCCACCACATGGTCCTGAGATTGTTTCTAAACAAATTTTATTCATTCTGAAATGGTGATGAGACTCTTCCGTACATCCATGACTAGGAACTCAAGTTATCCATAACCGGGGACACGGCTAATCGATTAGTTTTACACCCTGCAGGGGTTATGCACTTTCACCTTAAGACCCAAATCAAAACTTTTTAATCATTGAAAGACTTTGATGGGGCACATGATTAAATCCACCATGAGCACCAAAATCACCAAGTTAAATCCACCATGGTGATCCCATGAGGTTAAATCCACCACGTGGTTGAAGGAAAGGGCACATGGTTAAATCCACCATGAACACCAAAGTCACCAGGTTAAATCCACCATGATGACCCCATGAGGTTAAATCCACCACATGGTCCTGAAACTATTTCTATACCAACTCATGACAAGGCATGGCATCATTTTCCATAGTAGTTTGCAATCCTAGCAAGTGGGGTTCAAAGGATGGCTACACACTACTAGGATCTAAACATTTCATAATCCACTTGAAATTTTCATATCATGCATGGTATTAAAAACACTAATGCATATAATAAAGGATAGGTGGAAGCATGTGTGTCACTTGCCTTTTTGGAGTTTGCGATCTTTCACTTCTCTCAACAAAACACGTAGCTCTTCGTACAAAGCTATAACATAGAATAACACAACATAAACACATCATACAATCCAAACATAATTAAACAAGACAAACAATTGAAAAGTGTTGGTTTAACATTTTAGATTTATTTAAGATAATGTGATAAGAGAGATATGGTAAGGTACTTGACTTGCAAGATAGAGTTTGGATGGCAAGGTCAAATGATTAGAGAGAAATGAACTATCCAAGATATAAGTGATGAGTCTTTATGCTTTACCAAAGCATGAATAGAATTTGGATATGGCTCATGTGAATTGAATCAATTAGCTATCAAATCGTGCAATAGCAATACTATTGAATAAGTGTGACAACATTTACTCATAAATAGTATATATTACACTTAGGCATTGGGCAAGGGTTTTGTGGAACATTGAATTACTCAATTAACTCATTTGCAAATTGAATAGTTCAATACAGGTGAATAAGAATAAGTGAGCATGGGGTTGGATATAAAGGAATGATATTTGGGAGATAGTTCAGAAGTCCTATTGGGTAATTTGGAGTATGGATATGTGGTGTGAAGTGGAGTATATCAACACCACATTAGTAAGAACAAAACCAATAATTTGGGATACAACACATCTTATTCAATAACTCAATTGTAATTTGAATATATGTGAATTGGACAATGTGGTTTGATGTAGTAAGGATATTGAATCATAATGGTGTCAAAAATGATCTTGATGGATATGTATGAATGATATTGAAAATAATGGTGTGTGCTTAGCCACAAGATTCTCTTGGTCAAAATGATTAACTTGGACTAGATATGGTCATGTCAATATATAAATTATTCTTTGAAGAAATCAAACTAGATTTGGGTGAGATGGTTGTTCAAAGATGATAATGTATTTGAATGATTCTAGACATATGAGCTATGGTGTAATGCATCTCAACACTAGGAGAGCAAAAGGAAGACTAATGCCCTTGCATTAGTACAATGACCAATTTGTTATACTATGGTTACCATATTTAGATATATTTAACTACCAGATTACTATACAAAAAAACTTGAAGACTTACCAGATACTATGAAAAAAATGACTACAATCTGATATTGTATAGATACAAAAACCTGCGTAAAAAATAGATAATGTGCCAGCTCCAAATACATACTACTTAGCATTTTCTCAAGCTACTTAGCATTTTATCTAGCATTTTCTCATGGTACTTAGCATTTTCCCTAGCATTTTCTCTAGCTACTAAGATTACATATTTACTATGTACAGGTGAACAAGATGATAGAGCAGGTGACAGAGCTGGAATAGAGACATCACTTCTACATGGTGGATACACCGAAACATCTCTAGTGCACTCTAGTGCTGGCAACACACCTACAGGCGGCTAGACAAATGCTGGAGATGGTGCTCCAGAAGTTGTGTCAACACCGCAGCCGCCTAATACACACATGAGGTTTGACACTCTTGAAGACGCACAGAGACACTACAAGGCTTACGCGCGAAGGAAAGGGTTTGGCATAAGGTACAACTATAGGAAAAAATCAGAGGTTACTGGAGCGTACATAAGAGCAGGAATTATATGTCACAAAGCAGGGCACCAAGCGAAAGAGAAAGAAGACACACAAAACCCAAAACTAGTAGTTGCTGAGAGAAACAAAAGTGTGCTAGTCAGAATAGGTTGTGCCGCTCGCATGCTAGTCAAACTTAGGGAAGGCAGCTGGTTAGTGACAGAATTCAATGATGAGCATAATCACCCACTCATTAAAAAGTGGTCGCTCACTGGGTTCCTTAGGTCACACAGAGATATACCACAGGAAGACCAAGAGTTCATCAAGGTACTATATTCTGTAAACATGGAGAGTAGCAGAATGATGCAAGTAATGGCAACTTTGTACGAATCACTCAAAGGTGTACCTTACACACCAAAGGACATGGCAACTTACAGATCGTCTCTGCGTGCTGAGAACAAATACACCAATTTGCATGACACAATTGCATATTTTGATGCTCTCAAGTACCAGGATAAAGACTTCTTCTACAGGTATGAACTAGATGAAGAAAGAAGAGTCCAGAATTTGTTTTGGGTGGATGGTGCATCTAGACGAGCCTACAAACACTTCAACGATTACGTCTCATTTGATGCAACCTACATGACAAATACATACAAGATGCCATTTGCACCTTTCATTGGAATAAACAACCATGGTCAGTCTATACAATTTGGTTGTGGATTTGTGGCAAATGAGCTAAGCACTAGTTACATATGGTTATTCGAGAAATTCCTAGAGGCCATGGATGGTTTAGCTCCTATTAACATCATCACTGACCAAGACTTTGCAATGCGGGCTGGAATTGAGAAAGTATTCCCTAATACATGTCACCGCAATTGCCGATTTCACATAATTGGAAAAGCTACAGAGGAGATTGGACCATTGATTGCCAAGATTGAAGGTTTACGTGAAGAATTCAACGACTATGTTAACTGCAGCTTGACACCTGTGGAATTTGAAACAAGGTGGATCCAAATGACTCACAGATATGGTGTGCAAAACCATGACAAATTTGCATCTCTGTATGACAAACGGAGCTACTGGGTGTCTGCATATTTTATGGACAAATTCTACCCCTTCATGCAGATGACTCAACGGAGTGAAGGGTTCAATGCAGTTTAAAAAAAAGTGTGTCCTTCAAATTCTGTGATAGAATTTGTGCGTCAATATGCTGCAATCCAGGCAAAGATAATGAAAGTAGAAAATCAAGAGGAAGCAGATTCATCACTGACAACAGCTAGAACTTGGTGCTGGCACCCAATTGAGCAGCACATGTCAAGGGTTTACATGAGGAACATCTACAACCGTTTCCATGCAGAAATGCAGGCAATCATGTCCTACAATATACATCAGACAAGCACATATACCTATGTGGTGGAATGCATAACTAAGTTTGTTCCAAACTACTACAGCCGCACATATGAAGTTCATGCAGACCCTAACAATGGGCAGTACAAATGTACATGTTGCAAGTTTGAAAGAGATGGCATCGTCTGCTGCCATATTCTCAAGGTAAGATACTAAAAAAATAAAGTTAAATTAAATTGACAAACGCATGCATGTACAAATGCAAAATTAAACCTTGCATAGTTGCCAGATAAAAAATCAGTACAAAAAACCCTTTTCAAATTATTACCTAACTGTTACTTTTTCATATAAAAAAACAGGCCATGGTGCATCTTGGGGTGACACAAATGCCCCCCGCATACGTGCTATGAATGTAGACTTGGAGTGCTGAGGAAAATTTGGTAGATGAACAACCAGGACAACCATCTGTGATGCCAAAGGAGTCTAGAAAGAAGATGTCGCTTACAGTTATGTGCAACGAGTTCAAGGAGCTAGCAAAATATGCAAATGAAACAGAAGATGGCAAGAAAATAATCCGCATACACTTGAAAGAAATCAAGAAGGAACTAGTTTCCCTGAAAAAAGAAACTAAAAAAAGAGCAAAGCGTTTTGGTCCTATTGCTCCTCCTACAGCTCCTCCTCCTACCGCTCCTCCTTCTACAGCTCCTACTTCAAGTGCAAATAAATATCCAGAGGAACAGACGCAGGGTGTTGCCACAGAACGCGCAAGCTCAGAACCAAGAGTGCGTCAGCCACCAAAGCGTAGAAAGATAACATCAACATCTTCAGCCCCGTTCAATGCTACAATGCCGAGTAACAGTACCGAAGCAGCAGGATCTAATCCTAACACAAGCGCACCCACTGCAGCATCTTCCGAAACATCACAAGTTCCAAACATACGTGACCCACGTCGATCAAACACAAAAGGGAGGAAGCGGAAGCACTCATTCGAGCATCCACTGAACATAGGGACGAAAGAAGTACGCTGCTGTAAGATCTGCGGTTCAATACAACATGACTTCAGAACATGCGCAAGAAGGGGGGAGCTTCCAGAACAAGAATAATTTGTACTGTCATATTTATAATTATTCTTCTAAAAACTTCCCATTCTATTGATCATGTAATGTGTCAACAAACTTGGTGGATGATTGTAATATTTAAGAATTAGAAAAGTACTTGCAAAATATTTATGATGGACCGTGCTATCTAGCGCCGCCGCATAATTAGTCATCCGTGCGGCGGATGGGCCTGTATGCGTCACAGTCCGTGGGTTGCGGGGTAAAGCCGACCAATTTTTTCCGCCGCACGAGGAGGACGCTGTGCGCCGCTTATCAGTAGATTTTCCCATTTATGATTATGCAAAAACCATGATGACAGGGTAAAAACACTGGATTGCCAAATTACATACACTTGATTGCCGGATTAATTACACTTGACTTCCAGATTAAAAACAAAATAACACTGGATAGTTGTTCTAGCTATGCGTGGAAGCAAAACTGTTTTACAAAATCTTAGTACGCCATACAAAAAAATAGAGCGACTAATAAAAAATATTTCAGATACCTAATTTCAAAAAAGAAACATGAAGTATATATGTATGGTGTGTGGATGGGTAAGATGAGATGTTGTTTACCGTTTTAAATTGTTGAAAAGTATCAACCTCTAGTTATCCCTTTCTTCATTGAAATCAGCAGTTAACCAATTGTATGGGAACACCCTTATGAGCTTTACCATATCTTCTTTGCTTATAGCAGGTATATTCTGACCATCCCAGTTTTCAACATTGAAAAGCGTGTGGTATCCGCAATCAAAACTGCAACAGAAAAAGCACACACAAAAGTATGAGCCCCCTTTTGTTAGAAAACCAAGATAACTAAAAAAAGAAAAAGTTCTGAAGCAAGCACACAGAAATAAAAAAGTGGTGGGAAGTTACTGTACATTGTATCCTGGATTGGCACGTTAATTATTTTGAGCTCCCAAGTTTCTATTTGAACCTTTGATGTGCTGTAATGAAGCCGCCATATATCCTTGATCTTGCTTATTAGGGCATTTGCATGCTCAACAAGGCTTTCGCTGCCTTCACCATGCATAGTGACGAGGGGTTAACTCGACAAATGTCCTAGATGAAGGACTTAGGATCGGGGAGATAGGGCGCTGGATGAACTCGAAGGTAAGGTTAGTCGAAATAGGTGTATATCGAAAGTAAACTTGGGTGTTCAACCTGGCTTGCTTTCAATCTGGCCCTTACCGTCCCCTCCTGGCCCCTATATATAGGTGGCCAGGTCTCGAGGATCGGGTAGGGTACGATACGGATTACAAGTATCGACATACGGTAGTAACTCGTATTCGACTTCTATTACAATTGGGCCTAGCTTAACGGGCCTCAGGGGTACTCAACTAACGGGCTCTATTATCTATACCCTTGTCAGTAGCCCCTGAGATTCTACCAGAATTGCAGATTCGGGTTGAATCTCTAATCTTCAAATCTTCGACTTGATCAATTCTTTGACTTCATCTTCAAATCTTCGACTTGGTCTTTCGACTTATATTCATGATAATTTGTTTCGCAAGGGGTCTTGATGAACAAGCCTGACAACTCTGACGGATCAAGAGGTCAGTTAACTGCCAGAACAGATATTTGTCACCTACTTCAAATTCAATCCCCTTGGACTTGAATTCGGGATACTGGTCAAATCCATCCTTTTGCCGCATTTAGGACTTACAAAGAATGAATCCCAGTGGTTCTCAGGGTACCTAGTGCGTCCACCAGGATTTTCTTCGCGTCGTAGACACGGATACATACCAGCAGAGCGCATCCATGTGCGTATACCAGGCCACACAGGACGGATCCCGGGGTCTTACCTTCGTGACAAGTCACGGCATTCGAGTTGTGTTGCGATAACCCAACTCGAGAATCGTAAGTCGCAGTCAAATTTCGACTGAAAATATTCGGGTTCCTAGAACCATAAAACTCGCTCCCGATGGGAGTAATCTTTAATCTTCAATTTGTCGACTACGTAGTCGAAGTTTGTATACTTACCCTTTTCTATTTTGGATATTGATCATCTCATCTTCATCTTCATCGGGTGCGCGCTCAGCGCTCCCGATGGGAGTAGCCCCCGAGGCTATGTTTGGCAACTTGTAGTCAAGCATAGGCTCCAAGTTCAGCTCCTCTTTCTTCTGTGAATATCTTACTGCTTGACGAGCCCCCGAGTCTAAGTCGAGGTTTTTATATCGCATAATCTTCTTCCTCTCTATTTTTTTCCTTCTTCTTTGATATTATCGTCTGCTGTGCGCAGAATTTAACTCCTATTGGAAATTGCATTTCACGGACTTTGATGCAGCCCGGAAGCCCAATAGTATGTGCTTATAAAAAGCGCCTGCTGATTAAGGTAGGAAACACTAATTAAACTTCTCCTCCGCCGCATCCTCTTCTTCCTCCATCTAGGGTTTTTGCAAGGTTTTCCTGTCGTGCTCATGGCTGACACTGGAGGTTCTCGTCTGAACCTTGGATCCCCGATGGTCCCATGAGGTAGGGGTCGCCCTCGTGGTAGCAAGAATAAGCCCAAGGTTTCTAGCGCCGCGGGAACTTCTTCAGATGCCCCGGCTAAACGTCGCCCCGGCCGCCCTCTTGGTAGCAAGAATAAAACTAAGGTGACCAGCGCCACTCCAGGCCCTGCTGCTCCTCCTCCTTCTTCGTCCGCTGCTCCTGCCGCGCCTCTCCGTATCTTTTCTTTTCTTTGCATTGCCATGGCGCAGTGTCGTGAAATTCAGCGTTTGCCGCTAGATTTCACGAAGTTTATGGATGGCCGCGAACTGCGAGAGGCGGTTCTTCGTGAACAATCTGGTGGTGGCATCCCCTATGAGGTGGAGGTGTGGTACGATGGCAACGGCGAGCAATACTTCAGAGGTGGCTGGTCACAATTTGCTGAAGATCACGACATCCATCAAGGCTTTATCATGGCGTTCGACTTCCACGTCGGTACGTCGAAGTTTGACGTGAAGATCTATAATGGCACTCTTTGCCAGAAGAAGTATGAGCCTTAAAGCTTTCCTTTATTTAGATCTGTTATCCATGTAATCTCGTTTGACAATGTCCTTCCTGCAATGATATCAATGAATATTCGTATTTTGTGTCAATTAATTTTTACTAGTATCATGAGAACAAGTCATGTTCTGAGATATGTTTTCCATATGTCGGGTTCTTTGCGAACCAATAAATGTAAGGATGATCTCTGGCTCTTTTCATGGACCAAGTTCTCGTTGTATTTATCGGGTTGTGTAAACAACCTTTATAGTGAAGGAAAACCCCTCCATCTTGTCATAACAATTTTTCGTACGACCCAGGGGTTAAAGCCCCCGAGCGGAGAAGTAACACGAGAATCGTACAACTTTGTCGAGTTCAACCCAAAGAACCCGACCTGTGGCCTCATGTTCTGGGTCCAGAAGGTTGACTCGAATATATTGATATCTCTATACTTAGTCTACGCGTAAAAACGTCGTAGCTGTTCTGCATTCCACGGGTTGCTTTCGTCCTTCCCAGTCTTCTTGTCTTGTAGTCGATATGCTCCTCCTGGTATGACTTCCGTGACGATGTAAGGTCCCACCCAGGGGGACTCCAATTTCCCATGGTTGTCTTGCCTAAGTCGCAAAACAAGGTCTCCTACCACGAAGGATCGTGGACGGACTCGACTACTATGGTAGTTTCGTAAGCTTTGTTGATACTGTGTAGCCCTTTCCAATGCTTTGTCTCTTGCTTCATCTAGCGCATCGACGTCGTCTTGCAATGCTTCTGTCGATGTCGCCTCATCATATGCTGTCACTCTTGGAGCCTCGTGTGTAACTTCGACTGGAAGCACGGCTTCTGCGCCGTGGACCAGGAAAAAAGGAGTTTCTTGAGTTGCTGCATTGGGCGTAGTTCTCAGGCTCCAAAGAATGGAGGGCAATTCTTCTACCCAAGCGCTCTTGGCTTTCTCAAGAGGTGCTAAAAGCCTCTTTTTTATTCCACTACTTATCAGGCCATTGGCCTTTTCGACTTGCCCGTTTGTCTTCGGGTGCGCCACAGACGCGAATTTAAGCTTGATCCCCAATCCTTTGCAGTAACTTTTGAATTCTTTAGAAGTGAAATTTGTCCCATTATCTGTGATAATGCTGTGTGGTACACCAAAACGAAAAACTATCGACTTGATGAAGCTGATTGCTGCTGCAGAGTCTTGAGTTGTTACTGGAGCTGCTTCCACCCATTTGGTGAATTTATCGACTGCTACTAGCATGTAGACATGCCCTCCTGGCCAAGATTTGTGCAACTTTCCCACCATGTCAAGACCCCATTGTGCGAAGGGCCAGGATAATGGTATTGTTTGCAGCTCTGCTGCTGGTGCATGCGGTCTGGATGCAAACCTTTGACATGCTTCACACTTTCGAACTATATCTTTTGCGTCTTCGATGGCTGTTAGCCAATAGAATCCCGCTCGAAAAGCTTTTGCTGCTATTGCTCTGCTGCTTGCATGATGGCCACATACTCCACCATGTATGTCTTTCTATATTGCTTGCCCTTCCTGGGGTGTGACACAACGCTGTAAAACGCCGGTTATACTTCTCTTATATAGTTTTCCTTCCAACACGACAAACGCTTTCGCTCTTCGAGTTATCCTCTTAGCCTCCACTGCATCTTCTGGTAGCTTTTTATTTATCATGTACGCAAGATATGGCTGCATCCATGTTTCTTCTATCATCATGACCTCCTCTGGCTCTGTCGTAGCCCCCGAGCCTGCTGTGGAAGTCGAACTTTTAGCACTTTTTATTGATCTTTCCACTATTTCTTCCCAAAATACTCCGGACGGTATAGGTAAGCACTGTGACCCAATATTTGCTAAAGTGTCGGCTTCTTCATTGCTATTCCTGTTGACGTGGGAGACTTCGCATCCGTCGAACGTTCCTTCTAGATAATGGTACAGATTCTTGTAGGCCATCATGTTGTCGTTGATCATGTCGCACCTGTTCATAACTTGCTGGACAACAAGGTTAGAGTCTCCAAATATCTTTAGACGAGTTGCTCCACATGCTTTAGCCATCTTCATTCCGTGCAACAAAGCCTCATACTCCGCTTCATTGTTAGAAGCCTGCGGGAAGCTCATCCTTAAGACATACTTTAATTTGTCGCCATGAGGTGATATCAGTACCACTCCTGCGCCTGCTCCTTGAACTCGCTTTGAACCATCGAAGTACATTGTCCAAGTACTCGATAAATCTGGTGGTCCCGTGCTTTGCAGCTCGAGCCACTCTGCTGTAAAATCTGGCAGAATTTGCGACTTGATCGCCTTCCGTTTTTCGTACGTGATGTCCATGGGAGATAACTCGATTCCCCACAAGGAGACACGGCCCGTTGCTAAAGGGTTGTTCAATATGTTCGATAGTGGTGCTTCATTGACCACTATAATTGGGTGTACAGCGAAATACTGTCGTAATTTACGTGCAGTAGTGAAGACACTGTAAGCCAACTTTTGATAATGCGGGTACCTCTGTTTGGTTGGAGATAGCACTTCGCTGATGAAATATACCGGTCTCTGGACTCCATGAGCTTTCCCTTCTTCACTTCTTTCGACTACTAGAACTGTACTTACCACTTGATGGGTTGCGGCGATGTACAGTAGTAGTGGCTCTTTTTCTTTAGGTGCGACCAGCACTGGCGGCGTGGAAAGCACTTTCTTCAATTGTGCGAACGCTGTGTCTGCCTCTTCTGTCCACTCAAATTTGTCGTCTGACTTCTTCATAAGTGCATAAAAAGGAAGCGCTTTCTCTCCTAGTCGAGCAACGAAGCGACTTAATGCCGCGACTCGTCCTGCTAATTTCTGTACGTCGTGGAGTTTCGTGGGTTTCCCCATTGTTAGAATTGCTTGAATTTTCTCTGGATTTGCCTCTATTCCTCGCGCTGATACCAAAAACCCCAGAAGTTGCCCTGCTGAGACTCCAAAGGAACACTTTGTCGGGTTCAACTTTAGCTTGAATTTGTTCAGGTTGTCGAAGTTTTCTGCTAAGTCGCTGATCAAAGATTTCTCCTCTCTTGTGGTGATGACTACGTCGTCAATGTAGACTTGTATGTTGCACCCTATTTGGCTCCCGAGGCAATTTTGCATCATCCTTTGATAAGTTGCTCCTGCATTTTTTAGGCCGAATGGCATCACTTGGTAGCAGAACACCCCATACGGTGTGATGAAGGCCGTTTTCTCTTCGTCTTCTTTCTTCAGTTTGATCTGATTATAGCCAGAATATGCATCCAAAAAGGAAAGCCTTGCGCACCCCGCTGTTGAATCGATTATTTGATCGATGCGGGGTAAGGGAAAGGGATCCTTTGGACAATGCTTATTGAGAGACGTCTAGTCGACACATACTCTTTGCACATCTGTGTTTTTCTTTGGTACTATTACTGGGTTCGACACCCAACTCGAAGTCTTGATTTCCCTGATGAATCCGGCATTTTCTAGTCTGTGTAATTCTGATGCTATCGCCTTCCTCTTAGGTTCATCAAATCGCCTCAATGGTTGCTTGACTGGTTTTGCCTTGGGATCTACATTAAGTGCGTGCTCGACGAGTTCCCTGGGAACGCCTGGCATGTCTGATGGACACCAGGCGAAAATTTCCCAGCGCTCACGGAGGAACTCGACGAGCACGCCTTCCTATGCGGGATCCAAGTTCACCGCAATTGATGTCGTCTTGTTTGCATCTGTTGGATGGACCTGAATTTTCTTCGAATCCTGCGTTGTGTCGAAAGCCTTATCTGGTAGGGATCGTCCAACGTCGGGTAGTACATTATGATCTGTTTCTCCTTTTAACCTCTCATACTCTGCTGTCATGCCGAAAGTTTGCGCCATCTTATTGAATTCTCTGTCGCATGTGTTGGCTACTTCAAAGCTCCCTTGTACTGTGATTGTTCCTTTGGGCCCTGGAATTTTTAACGTAAGATACGCGTAAGGTGGAACTGCCATAAATTTTGCAAATGCTGGTCGCCCCAGGATTGCATGATATTGTGATGGCCAATCCATGACTTCGAATTCCAGTTTTTCCCTTCTATAATTTTCGCTGCTGCCAAAACAGACGTCGAGTTCGATCCTTCCCAGAGGGTAGTTTGCTGCTCCTGGCACTATCCCGTGGAAAGAGCAATCTGTCGGCTTCAGACTCGTTGGCGAGATGCACATTGCCTTTAGTGTTCTAGCATATATTAAGTTTATGCCGCTCCCTGCATCCATGAATACTCTTCCGATATCGTACCCTCCTATTTGTGCTTTTAGAACCATGGGCGAGTGGCCCGGCCTAGGAACCTTCCGAGGGTGGTCTGCTCTACTGAATTTGACTGGTTGCTCTGACCATCGTAGGTACTCTGTGGTAGCTGGTGGTGATGATATTGCTAGGTTCACTTGCCTGGATATGCTCTTTCGCTCTTTTTCGATTTTGGCACCGGTTGAATCATGGCTGATATGTATACTTTCGACTCTAAGTGCCTTACTAGCCTTTGCATTTGATATCCTTGATTTCTATGTCTTTCACCTTGTCAGCTTCAATGCTCAAACATAGCGTGTACCAATGATTGCCAGCTTTGCTTCCAATTTCTGCCTCTTGAAGAACAGGGAAAGTGATCTGCATAACAGGTTGACACGAAAAAAGACACACAAATCAAACTTGGCATCTAAAAAAATGACTTAATATGCTAACTGATCTTAATTATTATGATAAACAAACATAAAAATACTGGTATGAGGAAGCAATACACATAATGGAAAAGAAATAGAAGTCAAAAAAAAAGCTCACCTGTTTCATCACACGGGGCTTGAAGAAGACTTGTGCTGTTATCTACTCTGCAGAAGAAACCGCTCAGCTTCCTCCTAGAGAGAGAGCTGTTGGGGGCGGAAATCTGGAAGACTCAACGCCTGCACCGCCTCAATGTGAGAAACGCGCGCCGCTCGTCAACACCTCGCCGCAGATAGCCGCGGCTCCCTTCTCGCCATGGACACCATCCAGAAAGCTCGAGGACGTCATCGCGTTTGGGGGAATCAGAGAGGAGATGGCATCGCCGATTTGCTCCAGCCAGAGGGTGGGGATGCAGCCCAACGGCGATGCCACGCAGATGGAGCGTGCTACGCAGCTCGCTGAAAAGCGCTTCCACGCCCTCACGTCAGGTACCAAATCAAACCTCTCCTTTTCTAAATTTTCAGATCATGAGATAGCAGCTAGGTCTACCACCTTAGGGGTTTCTCTAGGATCAAACATGTTGGAAATTGAGCAGTCTATTGTTTCGCTAAAACAAGTCGAGGAAGACCGTAGGGTCACGTACCTCCAAAACAATCTAAATGAGAGTTTAGGCGAAGATACGGAATGCGACATCCTGAACACCGCTAATCAACTATGTTCAGACTTAGAGCTAGAAGATAGGGTTACACCCATGGGGGACTCATCTGACCCTGTCCTATCTATGCCAATCAAGTCACTTTTGAAGCGGACCAAGAAAAATGCTGCAAACCTGGGTGTGTCGGTTAGGAGGAGTACTAGGATTAAGAAATCTAAAATAAATTCAAAATGAAAGGCTTCATCTGGAACAGTGATGGGTTTGGAGACACGGCAAAACACTCTCTAATCAAAGAAACCGTGAAAGAACAGAAACTAGATTTTATAGTTATTTCGGAAACCGGGCGACCGAGCTTCTTGGCGCCTTTCCTATCAAACCTAGCTACTGGTATGGACTACAGCTGGTTTTGCCTCCCTCCTAGGGGACGGTCTGGAGGCATCCTTGCCGGAATCAACAATGCTTCGTTGATGGTCACGAAAGTGATTTCTGGGGATTTCTGTGTCAAGTTTCATTTGAAAATTAAATGGGACAATTTCGAATGGGCACTTGTGGCTGTTTATGGGGCAGCCCAAGATAGACATAAACCTTCCTTCTTGGCTGAGCTTGTTAGAATATGTGAGAACGAAATGCTACCCTTATTGGTAGGGGGCGATTTCAACATTATAAGAAGAAAGGAGGAAAAGAACAATGAAAACTTTCATGCAAGATGGTCGTTCATTTTCAATGCTATAATAGAGAGTCTGGACCTGAGGGAGATAGCTCTCTCAGGTAGGCAATTCACATGGGCCAACAGACATACCACCCCCACTTACGAGAAACTTGATCGCATACTTGCTATGGTTGAGGTGGAACAAAAATTCCCTCTCCTAAGCGTGTGTGCCCTTACTAGATCAGTGTCCGATCACACAACTCTGCTCCTAGACTTTGGGAGTCCGGCGCATGGTGGAAAAAGCATAAACTTCTCCTTCAAACTTTCATGGTTAAGACAAGAAGGTTTCATTGACATGGTAAAGAACGAATGGCGATCAATCCACAATGAACTAAGGCCGATCGAGACATGGCAGAAAAAAATTCAGCACATGAGACAATTCCTCCGTGGTTGGGAACGTAACTTGAGCGGGAATTATAACAAAGAAAAAAAGCGCCTACTTGATATCATCGATAGCCTTGATATTAAAGTAGAATCGGTGCCTCTGAGTGAATCCGAAAGAATATGCAAAAAAGAGGCAAATGAGCGTCTCCTTAGCCTAAGAAGAGACGAAGAATCCAAATGGGCTCAGCGCGCCAAAGTAAAGTACATTCAGGAAGGAGGGGATAACACAAAATACTTTCATCTCATTGCTAACGGCAAACATAGAAAGAAAAAAATTCCAACTTGAGCAGGATGAGGGGACGATTATTGGGGAAGAAAACCTTAAAGTATTCATTAGTGAGTACTATAAGGGTCTGTTTGGGGCTCCGCCCCAGAATCACTTCACTCTCCTCGAAGAAAGGGTTGAGGATATCCCCCAACTTGCCCCTGAAGAGAAGGACCTGCTTTCAGCTGACTTCACTGAAATAGAAGTGGAAGAAGCCGTCATGCAAATGAAAAAGAACAAAGCCCCTGGCCCGGATGGTTTCCCGGCTGAGTTCTACCAAGTGTTTTGGGACACTATAAAAGATGACATGATGGCTATGTTCTATCAGCTCCAAGCTGGAGACCTCCCTCTGTTCAGACTAAACTTTGGGATCATAACCCTCTTGCCCAAGAAAGAAGATGCTAGTCGTATCGAACAGTATAGGCCCATTTGCCTCTTGAACATGAGTTTTAAAATATTCACTAAGGTTGGAGCAAACCGCATTACTGGGATGGCCCAGAAAATCATCAAACCCACCCAAACGGCCTTCATCCCAGGCCGGAATATTCTGGAAGGGGTGGTTGTTTTGCATGAGACCATACATGAACTACATTCTAAAAAGTTATACGGGGTTCTTTTTAAAATTGATTTCGAGATGGCTTAGGATGAAAGGCTTTCCTGTCAAATGGTGTGACTGGATAACTGATACTCCTAGTTGATGTGGGAGATCATAGGTCCTTGTGCGTGGTGAATGACCAGCCCGTTGGGAACCCCAAGAGGAAAGTATGATGAGTATAGCAGCCTGTTTTTCCTCAGTTAAGAAACTAAGGTTTATCGATCAGGAGAAAAGCAGACAATGACAACTGAAGGTGATGCGGACTAGCTTAATAACACTCCAACAAGGGCGCCATTTAACGATACTTGTTGACTCATCTTCGGCCAGTAGCAACGCGGAACCTGCACACAACACAACCAAGTACTTTGTTCCCAACTTACGATGAGGTTGTCAATCTCACCGGTTTGCTTGAAACAAAGGTTATGAGCGTATCGAGTGGAAAGTGATAATAGTATGCGAGTAAAGTAAATAGTGCGAATAAAGTAAACAGGTGATAGCAATATGATGGAAATAGGACCGGGGTCCACAGTTCACTAGTGGTGTCTCTCCATAACACATGCTGGGTAAACAAATTACAGTTGGGCAATTGATAGAATAAAGATAAACGTGATATGTCAAGAAGATCACTATGAGATTTACTCTGTGCATTATAACAAAATACATAGACCGCCATCCAACTGCATCTATGACTAATAATCCACTTGTGGCGAATCAATCCGAGAACTCCACAAGTATTAAGTTGCGAACAATAGATAATTGCATTAAGCAAAGTGTGTAATGTAAACAAAGCATATGCCCTTAAGCATGTGAATGTTGTTTTCTCCCTAGTAGCAATAGCACATCTACAACCTTAGAGGTTTCTGTCACTCCCCCAGGTTAAATAGAGGCATGAACCCACTATCGAGCATAAATACCCCCTCTTGGAGTCACTAGCAACTACTCGGCCAAGATAGCTACTAACAACGGAGAGCAGGCAAGATCATAAACAACATAGAGATAATAAAAGATAATATCCAGTACAGCAACTCAATCATAAACACCAATATTCATCGGATTCCAACAAACCAAACATATAGAATTACATAACGGTGATCTCAATCATGTAGGGCAGCTCATGAGATCTAAACATGAAGCACATGGTGGAGAAGACAACCATCTAGCTACAGCTATGGACCCATAGTCCAAGGTAGACTACTCACTCATCACTCCGGAGGCAAGCATGGCGATGAAGAAGACCTTCGGTGGCGATTCCCCTCTCTGGCAGGGTGCCGGGAAGAGCTTCTGTACCCTCCCAATCTTCGGGTCAACGGCGGCGGCGGATCGCGATGTGTTTTGGAAAAGTGATCGGGTACTTAGGTTTTTTCTGTCGGGGGGTCTTTATAGGCGAAGGGGCAATGTCAGAGGAGGACCCAGGCGCCCTCACACCAGGGTGGCGCGGCCCAGGGCCTGGCCGCGCCAGCCCTGTGTGTGGGGCCCTAGTGGCCCCTCTCCTTCTCTCCTTCGGATCTCTGGAAGCTTCCGGGTAAAATAAGACTTCAGGAACTTGTTTTATCCAATTCTGAGAATATTTCATGTGTATCACTTCTGAAACACAAAAACAGCAGAAAACAGGGAACTGGCACTGTGGCGACTTGTTAATAGGTTAGTTCCAGAAAATGCATAAAAGTGCTACGAAGTGTAACGAAACATTAGCAAATGGTGTAAAAACAAGCATGGAGCATAAAAAATTATAGATACGTTTGAGATGTATCAATAACCAATTTCACCCAAGGAGGTAGTGTGGGAATCAAAGTTAACGATGACATTGGGCACTACTTTCAAACGCTCAAAGGGCTGCGTCAAGGCGACCCCCTATCTCCTATGCTCTTCAACATCGTTGCGGATATGCTTGCCATCATGATAAATAAAGCCAAAGATGATAATTAATACCTCACCTTGTAGAAGGAGGGGTTTCGATTCTCCAATACGCGGATGATACAATTCTATTTTTGGAGTATGACATTGACAAAGCAATAAATATGAAACTAATTCTCAGCATATTTGAACAACTCTCCGGCCTTAAGATTAATTTCCATAAGAGTGAACTCTTCTGCTTTGGAAAGGCGGAAGACCACCAAAATGATTATAAAGAAATCTTCGGATGTGCAATAGGTGCACTCCCTTTCAAATATCTCAGTATTCCAATTCATTTCAGAAAGCTCCTCATCAAGGAATGGAAGGTTATCGAAGATAGATTCGAGAAGAAACTAGCTTCTTGGATCGGCAAAATTTTGTCTTATGGCGATAGACTCATCCTAATCAACTCGGTTCTCACAAGCTTGCCAATGTTTTTACTCTCTTTCTTCCAGATACCCATAGGGGTAAGAAAAAGGTTGGATTTTTATCGTTCCCGCTTCTTTTGGCAATGTGACCAGAACAAAAAGAAATATAGGCTATCAAAATGGAATATGATATGCCGACCAAAGGATCAGGGAGGTCTTGGAATCGAGGTTCTAGAGATAAAAAACAATTGCCTCTTGAGCAAATGGTTGTTCAAAATCATCAATGAGGAAGGGATGTGGCAAGAACTTATATGCAACAAATATCTCAAAACCAAAAATCTTGCCGAAGCTCAAGCAAAGCCTACGGATTCCCCCTTCTGGAAGGGACTTATGAGCCAGAAAGAAACTTTCTTCAAATTTGGATCGTTTCACGTCGGCAATGGAGAAGGAACCCGCTTCTGGGAGGACTGCTGGCTGGGCGACGAGACACTAGCGTCCCAATACCCTGGCCTATATACCATCGTGAACCACAAAAATGCTACGGTGGCAAACACAATCAAGGAGAACGGCTTAAATATCTCATTTAGGAGAAATTTGGCTGGAGATAAGTGGCTGTCCTGGTTAGACCTTGTGGAGAGGCTAATGGACATAGACCTAACCGATGAAAAGGACACTTTCCTGTGGAGACTGACGGATTCTGGTCAGTTTTTGGTCAGATCTCTATATGCAGAATTATTAAACGGAAACACAAAATTTCTTAGGAATTATCTTTGGAAGATTAAAGTGCCACTAAAGATTAGGATCTTCATGTGGTTTTAAAACAGAAAGGAGATTCTGACAAAGGATAACTTGGCTAAAAGAAATTGGAACGGATGCAAAAAATGCGCCGTTTGTGATGAGGAAGAGACCAAAGAACACCTCTTTCTTAAATGCAAATTCGCTTGCCTGATATGGAGGGTTGTTCACTTCACTTTTAATATGCCGCCTCCTACTAATATAAAGAACATGTTTAGAAATTGGCTAAATGGGGTTGACAAATCCGCCAAAGCACGAATAAGAATTGGAGTTTGTGCTCTGGTCTGGGCAATGTGGAATTGCCAGAATGATATTATTTTTAACAATGCAAAATGTTCTCCTTTTCTGCAGGTTATCAATAGAACTACGCACTGGATCAGCACTGATGTCTACGCACTGCTATTCTTGTAGACACTTGTTGGGCCTCCAAGTGCAGAGGTTTGTAGAGCAGCAGCAAGTTTTCCTTAAGTGGATCACCCAAGGTTTATCGAACTCAGGGAGGAAGAGGTTAAAGCTATCCCTCTCAAGCAACCCTGCAATTACGATACAGAAAGTCTCTTGTGTCCCCAACACACCCAATACACTTGTCAGATGTATAGGTGCACTAGTTCGGCGAAGAGATAGTTTAATACAAGTGGTATAGATGATTATAAGTAGTAAATACAATCTGGAATAAAAATGGCAGCAAGCAAACATGTAACAAAACAGCAAGCAAACGGTATGCAAAGCTTGTAAACAAGGCCTAGGGATCATACTTTCACTAGTGGACACACTCTCAACAAATATAACATGATTGAACAAATAAATAACTTCTCTTCACTATGGTACTCTGAATTACTCTTCTATTGAACAACACTAATCATTGCGTAGGGCTACGAAGCACTCCTTAAAGTTCATCAAGTACTTGACAAACACCACTCATAGAGATATCCAAATCAAATCACAACTCAAGATAAATATTATTGCAACTTAGACCAAGTACTAACACGGTGCACACACTGTCAACATTACACCATGAAAGGAGGAAAAGATCACTTCAATACTATCGTAGTGATAATTATTCTCATAATCCATAAGAGATCACAATCGTAGCCTAGACCAAGTACCACCACGATGCATGCACTGTCACCGTTACACCATGGCAGGAGGAATAGATTACTTTAATAACACACTAGAATAGACATAATATCTGAATAATAACATCTACTTGTTCAACATGATACAAAGCTCACAATCACATAAAGATCACATCATGGGAGAAAGAGGTGAACCACATAGCTACTGGTAGAGCCCTCAGCCCCGGGGATGAACTACTCCCTCCTCATCATAGGAGACAACAAGGTTGATGGAGATGGCGGTGAGGTCGATGGAGACGGCGGAGACGGCGATGGAGACCGATGGAGATGGCTCCGGGGGCACTTCCCTGTCCCAGCAGGGTGCCAGAACAGAGACTTCTGTCCCCCGAAATTCGTCGACGGTGGCGGCGGAGCTACGGAACTGTTCTGGAAATTTCACCGACTCCCTTAGGGTTTTCCGCCCCGAGGCTTCTTATAGGCGAAGGGGCATCCTCAGGGGGCAGCCAGGGGCTCCTCACACCAGGGTGGCGCGGCCAGGGCCTGGGCCACGCCACCTATGTGTGAGGGCGGCCTCTGGCCCCCCTCCGGCTCTCTTTCGGTCTTCGGGAAGCTTCCGGGGAAAATAAGACTTCTGGAACTTGTTTCGTCCAATTCCGAGAATATTTCCTGTGTAGCTTTTCTGAAACACAAAAACAGCAGAAAATAGGGAAATGGCACTGTGGCGACTTGTTAATAGGTTAGTTCCAGAAAATGCATAAAATTGCCAAGAAGTGTAATGAAATACAAGGCAAATGGTGGAAAAACAAGCATGGAGCATCAAAAATTATAGATACGTTTGAGACGTATCAGCATCCCCAAGCTTAACTCCTGCTCGTCCTTGAGTAGGTAAGTGATAACAAAAGAAATAATTTTTGAGGTGACATGCACCATCACAATCTTGATTATATAAGTAAAGCATTGAGTGCTGAGATCAAAGAACTTAAAACATGGGCATGAAAGATATAATCTTGATAGAAGAAACTTAGCAACCATGTTATAAACATGAAAATGAACACAAATAAAAGATCATGAAAGTCAAACGTGTGTTTGAATCATAAGGAAAAACATACAAATGGTTTTCAGCTTGTCCTTCATGGAGAGAGCAAAATATAAATGCATAGGACACCTTCAAGTTTAAGAGGGCGACTATATACAAGTAATTTAAGAACAAGTGAAACCAACAATATGAATCAATCAATGAAAACTTTGGGACAATGCACATTATACTCAGAATGACAACTATGCTCTCTTAGACGGTGCATAAAGATAGAAGGTGGTGACTCAACATAAAAGTAAAAGAAAGGCCCTTCACGGAGGGAAGCAGGGATTAAACATGTGCTAGAGCTTTTCATTTGTAGAACAGAGAGATAAAACTTGGGTTTTGAGAGGTGGTTGCTTTTGTCAACGACTAGCAATGGGGTTCTTACTATCTTCCATACAAAAATAAAGCAAGTTTTTGAGAGAGAGAGATTGGCACTTTTTGTGCTCTTTTTATAAAACTTGGCACTCCTCCCCACCTTTTTTCCTTTCACAAACCATGGCTAACCGATTCCATCGGGTGCCCACCAACATTCATATTCCATGGAGGAGTGCCTTTTTTCTTTTCTTTTTTCCTTTTTTTTTCTTTTTGGAACAAGCAATATGGAAGATAGCAAATCCGACCACTACGTCCTCATGAGCTAAAAATAGTGTCACAAAATGAGAAGTATTTTGAAGGTTTTTTGAAAGGTAGCCCATGAAAATTTACTTGGAATGGCTTACAAATACCATGCATAGGAATTTATAGTGGACACAATGGCAAACTTGGTTTTTGGGAGTTGGATGCACGAGTAGAGCTCATACTTAGTACAAAATGAGGGCTAGCAAAAGACTGGGAGCGACCAACTAAGAGAGCAATAACGGCCATAATCATGCAAAGCGACAAAGCAACATTAAAAGAAGCATAAGATGGCATCAAAAGTCAAAAACTAAATGCTCATAGAGGCTATAGGCGACTTATTTTGTAGTCAACATGGTGTAAGCATGCGCCAAGTCAACCCAAATAAAGCATCAAAGGAGAAAACTAAATAAATGCTTCCATATAATAAAAACAACGCATGATTTTTTCAAAGGCTCATTAAGCAATCTCAGTTATTTGAGACAAGTCATGCTACAGCAAAACTCACTAAGCATACTATCAAAACGCAATCAAGCATGACATGCAAAAGCCTAGGCCGCAGTCTAAACAAGCTCCTTCTTGTACCACTTTTTTGCATAAAACTTTTTCTCTTTTCCAACACCATTCGAACTTTTTTAATCCAACTCTTTTGAGGAAAACCAACATGGACCAGAGGTCAAAATACACCTTGATGTAAAGATATAACAAGATCTGAACACAAATCAAGGCGAAAAATGCAAGCTAAACACAGTAGCAGAAAAAGAGAACACTCGTTGAAACGATAAGAGTGAAAAACGGAGTGTTCTTGGCAAATGAAAAACGGAGCATGTCTCTCTCCAAACACATGATGTGATCCAAACATTTATCGCAGCAAACAAAGCAAAAGAAAACTGAAAACAAAAGCAACTGACGCTCCAAGAAAAACACATAGTGCATGAAGCAATAAAAATATAGTGTCTTGAAAGGTGCCCTGATTTTTGCCGATGAAGAAGGGGTGCCTCGGGGGCATCCCCAAGCTTTGACGCTTGTACTTCTTGGATATTTCTTGGGGTGATGCATGGGCATCCCCAAGCTTGAGCTTTTGTCCATTCTTCAACTCATCTCATCATTCTCCAATCCCTACACTTGAAAACTTCCTTCATACAAAACTAAACACAAATCTATTAGCAACATTAGTGTAAGCATAACATATAATCAACCTCTTTTGCTTCAGGTTTCAACCCAAAACCACCACATATAAAGTATATACTACTGTAGCAACTTCCCCAAAAGTTCCATGATCAAAAGAACTCAAAAAGGAAGCGATAAAGCAAACACAAATATTGGTAGAAATCTGTCAAAACAGAACATCTGACAAAGGTCGAATTTTTAAGGGGTTTTCTGTTGCTCAAATCAAAAAGTGCTCAACTAATGAAAGTTTGGATATAACCTGGGGCATATGCACAAGAAATCGCAGGTCCAAAAGATATACAGAGAATTTTCACGAATTTTTACGGTGCAGCATCAAAAACTGTTTCAGGACAGCAACATCCCCAGATCTTATCTCGCTCAAATTAGAGGCTTCTCTTGGCACAAAAACAAAATAAAAAGGATAAGAAGCAGTTATTACAGTAGTAATAACTTCCAAGACTCAAATAAAAGAAAAAGTACTGACAATAAAACAATGGGTTATCTCCCAAGAGTGCTTTTCTTTAACGCCTTTGAGCTAGGCGCAGAAATTTGCAAAGATGCTCATGTGGGCGCCATATAAGAACTTGAAGCAATAGAGAGCATCAAAAAGCAAGTATGGAACACATTTAAATCTAAACCACTTCCTATGAAAAATAGTCTTGTAGAGAGACAAGTCATGAAAGCGCAAAGCAAAAGGCATAGGAAGGCAAAACAAGTACAACTTCAAGAATTGCAACATAAAGAGGGGAAACTCAATATTGTTGAGATCCATTAAACCATGTTTCCCTCTCTCATAATAACTTTTAGTAGCATCATGAATAGAACTAACAATATAACTATCACATAAAGCATCCCTATCATGAGCCACATGCATAAAAGAAATAATACTCCCCACATGAACAATCGGAGTAGGAGCAGATTCAACAGAATAATTATTCTCATCACCATAATCATCAAAAACAGGAGGCATATTGTAATCATAACTAATTTTCTCCTCAAAAGTAGGTGAACTAAAAATATTATACTCATCATCATAACCATCATAAACCAGAGGTTTAGTATCATCACAAGCTACAGAACAGCTATTTCTCAAAGCATATTCTTCAAACATATCATCATAAGAAGGAACATGGATAGCACTAATGGTACACCAATTATTAACCTTAGAATTGGTACCAAAAAGATTTTCAATATCAAAAGTAGAGTGCTTTTCCCAATCATGATCACTAATATAGGTAAGAGGTATAGGAACATCATCCCAATCAGAATTATCATAATCTATAGCAGGATCATAAAGCTTAGGGGAAGGTACCGTGTCCTCTCGCCTTTTACTCATCTTCTTCTTCTTCATACTCTTCTTACTCTCTCCTTTAGGAGGAAGAGACTTGAAGGGCATCTTCTCCACATAATCTGGTTTGCTGACAGGAACAACAGAAGAAACTTTGGAGGATTCCTCCTCTCTATTAATAAGATCAAAACATCTATTAGTCCTGTCATAGCTTGGCAAAACATCATGTTTTATAAGATCTTGCAAGTAAGTATTTGCGAGGCAATCTCTAGCACAATAGAGACGACAACCACGAAGGGTGCTATTAATATCAACATCTCTCATATCAACCAAAGAAATCTTTCTAGATATCTCTTCACAATTCAAAAACAAAGTAAGCTCATCATACTGATTGAAAGTAATCTTATTATCACAATACAAATCTGCGGTACTCGTTCGATTAATTGGGCATTGAAAATTAAAGTGACCTTTTTCACCACAAAATTCACAAAGAAAAGGATAAAGCTCACAAACCCTTTCACCAAGCACATCTAGATCCTTGAGCCACATACTGGTTTCTTCATTTGCATGGATGATGCAATAATCTTCCTTGTTGTAACTCTGTTCATAAGGTCTATGTATTCCACAAAAATTAACATGCTTATAAGAAATAGGACTTTTAGAAGTTTGAGCATGTTTATTGGAATCATCAACAACAATATCATTTTCTATGCAAGTGTCCTTAAAAGGTTCATGATACACGTCCCCATTTCCTTTAGGAACATTCATATGGGAAGCAAAGGCTTTAAAGCAATCAACCATAATTTGAGGATCAAGACCGTATTTAGCACTAAGCTCTTGAAAATTAGCAGTTTCAGCGAAAGACTTAATGCAATCAAACTCGTAATTCATACCTGATCCTTTACCTTTGTCGCTATCCCAACCTTCAATATTGTTTTGAATTGTTTCAAGCAGATCCCACTTGGTGTCGACATCCTTGCTTGTGAAAGACCCATCAAAGCATGCATCTAGATAGTCCTTGTAATATCCTGAAAGCCTTGCATAAAAATTATTAATAACAATATTACGGGGAAGACCATGAATAGGACATTTATGCATTAGTAACTTCAATCTTCTCCACGCTTGGGCAATGCTTTCTCCCTCATGCGGATGGAAATTATAAATGTAGTTTCTATCTTTATAAACCTGACTAGAAGGATAGAATTTAGAATAAAAGAGATGCACAATTTCCTCCTAGTCAATAGATCGACCATCCTTCAGTGTTTTATACCATTCCTCAGCTCTGCCTTTTAGTGAAAAAGAGAATAGTTTCTTCTTAACTTGGTTCATTGAAATACCTGCACACTGGAACAACTCGCATAATTCATGTATAAAAAGCAAATGATCACCAGGATGGACAGTTCCGTCTCCTAAATAGCAGTTATTCCTAACACGTTCAACAATCTTCATAGGTATTTCAACAGGATGAGGAGCACAAGCATCATTAGAAACATCACAAATGGGAGATAAAATATCATCAGAGCAAACTTTCTCCACTAAAGCTGGGGAACTAAAAATATCATGCTTAACAAAACCAGCTTCCCCAAGCTTAGACTTTTTCATAGCATTAGCAATAACGGGATTCAAAGCATTCGTACTAATAACATTGCTATGCGAAATAAGCTCCAAAGGTCTTTCAATTTTCTCTTCAAATCTAAACTCAGGAAAAAGACTAAAGAACTCTTTATTTTCCATTAAGCCTAACTAGTGAAAATAAAACAAGAAACAAAAAGATGTAATTGCAAAATCTAAAGGAAATAACTTCAAGCACTCATACAGGAAGATGCGAGTACCTTTTACCTTACCTCCCCGGCAACGGCGCCAGAAAAGAGCTTGATATCTACGCACTTCTATTCTTGTAGACACTTGTTGGGCCTCTCAAGCAAGTTTCCCTTAAGTGGATCACCCAAGGTTTATCGAACTCAGGGAGGAAGAGGTCAAAGCTATGCCTCTCAAGCAACCCTGCAATTATGATATAGAAAGTCTCTTGTGTCCCCAACACACCCAATACACTTGTCAGATGTATAGGTGCACTAGTTCGGCGAAGAGATAGTGAAATACAAGTGGTATAGATGATTATAAGTAGTAAATACAATCTGGAATAAAAATGGCAGCAAGCAAACAAGTAACAAAACAACAAGTAAACGGTATGCAAAGCTTGTAAACAAGGCCTAGGGATCATACTTTCACTAGTGGACACACTCTCAACAAATATAACATGATTGAATAAATAAATAACTTCTCTTCACTATGGTACTCTGAATTACTCTTCTATTGAACAACACTAATCATTGCGTAGGGCTACAAAGCACTCCTTAAAGTTCATCAAGTACTTGACAAACACCACTCATAGAGATATCCAAATCAAATCACAACTCAAGATAAATATTATTGCAACTTAGACCAAGTACTAACACGGTGCACACACTGTCAACATTACACCATGAAAGGAGGAAAAGATCACTTCAATACTATCATAGTAATAATTATTCTCATAATCCATAAGAGATCACAATCGTAGCCTAGACCAAGTACCACCACGACGCACGCACTGTCACCGTTACACCATGGCAGGAGGAATATATTACTTTAATAACACACTAGAGTACATATAATATCTGAATAATAACATCTACTTGTTTAACATGATACAAAGCTCACGATCACATAAAGATCACATCATGGGAGAGAGAGGTGAACCACATAGCTACCGGTAGAGCCCTCAGCCTCGGGGATGAACTACTCCCTCCTCATCATAAGAGACAGCAAGGTTGATGGAGATGGCGGTGAGGTCGATGGAGACAGCGGAGACAGCGATGGAGACCGATGGAGATGGCTCCGGGGGCACTTTCCTGTCCCGGCAGGGTGCCAGAACAGAGACTTCTGTCCCCCGAAATTCGTCGACGGCAGCGGCGGAGCTACAGAACTGTTCTGGAAATTTCGCTGACTCCCTTAGGGTTTTCCGTCCCGAGGCTTCTTATAGGCGAAGGGGTGTCGTCAGGGGGCAGCTAGGGGCTCCTCACACCAGGGTGGCGCGGCCAGGGCCTGGGCCACGCCACCTATGTGTGAGGGCGGCCTCTGGCCCCCCTCCGGCTCTCTTTCGGTCTTCGGGAAGCTTCCAGGAAAAAATAAGACTTCTGGAACTTGTTTCGTCCAATTCCGAGAATATTTCCTGTGTAGCTTTTCTGAAACATAAAAACAGCAGAAAACAGGGAACTGGCACTGTGGCGATTTGTTAATAGGTTAGTTCCGAAAAATGCATAAAAGTGCCACGAAGTGTAACGAAATACAAGGCAAATGGTGTAAAAACAAGCATGGAGCATCAAAAAATATAGATATGTTTGAGACGTATCAAGCACTTGGGCGCTTCTTCTTCCAGAGGACCAGCGGGGATTTATGGATACTGGATGCACATGACTGATGGCGGTCGTTCAGGCTATCTTCAGCCAGGGTGGTTGGCGGCATTCTAATAGGATCGACAATGTTTAGCAAAGTCTTGTACTCCATATTTAGATGGCTGATCTCAATGGCATCATTAGCCGATGACTAGTTATTAGCCTGGTGGTGCTTGAGTCTTGTAAAACAATTGAACTATAGCTGTTGCTCAAATCTTTAATAAAACGGTCATGTGCATCAATTGATGCAGAGGCCTGGGACACCCCATTTCTAAAAAAAAACCTGTTTCATCACACTTAGGGAGAAGTCTGACCTCCTTTTGAAGTTAGTCACCAACACTTTCTTCTCGAAATTCCCAGTCATCAAGTAAACAGACACTTGGTATGGCATAATCATCCTGCCCTCCACTTTATTGGAGCATCATAGGTACTCAATTCCAACCTCCATGCAATGATTCGACAACTCACCCCTAGCATGTATGGAATCCGCTAGATCATAGGTGTAAGCCCAACTATCTGTGTACTTTATAATCCGGTATCTGTTATACATACCAAAAAAATAACAAAAACCAAGTCATGTAATGTAATTACCAAAATAACTTAGAACTAGCCATCAGATTATTTTCCAATAACTACAACTTTATATACAAACAACTACCATGTATTTTTAAAAAATAGTTCACATTTTACAAAGTATTTTCAAAAAAAGCCAATTTATCAGCTACCACAATATTAACCTATAACTCCCACATTATTAACAGATACCTACCAGTTTAGAACTAAAAACAACCAGGTTATAAAAAACTATAGCTCCAACATGATTAACAAAATAACTACCAGATTATTACAAATAAAAAGCTACAATGTAATTAAACTATAGCTACCACATTAATAACAAATAGCCACCAAAAATAAGTTCTAATAACAATCAGGTTAACTATAGCTCCCACATTATTACCAAAAAAAAAGCTACCAGATTAGTTTTATAAAAAGTAACTAGCAGGTTATTTGACATAGCAATGTAAAGAATATTCACATAAAAAAGAAATAACTACTCAAAAAATGGTGAACCTACCAAAACCTTTGGATGCAACAAAATATTATTGGAAAGCTAAAGCTATTAAACTAGATAATAGGTATACTTAAAAATGCAAGGTCATTGGAAAAAGGAGCAAGAAGATATTACTTCTTAATATTGGACTTGGAAGGCCTTTGATGCTTGTTGCTGAGCATTAACTTCTGGTAAACTTACTCTTGATCATTTGTAACTTTAACTAAACCTTTGTATGGGGACTGTTTGAAATGTGATGGCTTCTTTACCCTGGCTTTATGTGGCTGAAACTTTGGTGTGATACTCTGCACATTAAATCCAGCTTGTGATGTTGCAGGAGCCGCTTCAGCAACCAAAGCTTATTGCCTGGCTATAAATGCCTTGGACATCTCCTCAAATTTACTAAGTTCTGCTGATGCTTTCTCACTAAGCTTATCAGATTTCCCGGCGAAACAATTCTGCACCTCTTTAGATAAAACCCACTCTTGTAGCTCATCATCAACAGCTACCTTTTCACCAGGAATGTTTTCCTCTCCTGTGTACAACAACATAACACTATGTTTTAGGAAAAAGAATCTTAAGAAGCCAAACTCTAATAAACAGAAATATTTTGTTATAGGACCACATATTTAATAGTAGAAAAATTACCATTAGGATGGGCCCAAGCTAAAGGGGCAACAGGCAGAGAAAAATTTGGAGCAACATCTTCATCTAAGCAGTCACCAACTAGTGATGACTCACTGACATTTGTTTCCTAAGAGCTCGACTGAAGATCAAATGAAGGCGGTGTGAACATTCCCATACGATTATCTTTTTCCTTCCTAGAAGATGATTGTTCTGATTCCGAATATTTCCTTTTACGTATACTACCTCGTGATGAGCTTGACTCCTTATCACTAAACATTGACAATATTCCATGCTTCTTCATAGATTCAGATAATTTCCTTACAAGATCTTGAACTTCTGGTGAAACACTAACAGGATTGCGCTGCACTAGCCCAAGGTTCCCTAAGTTTGCTCCAACAAGAGGAGACAAATGCCATGGCCTTTTGATTTCACTCACATTTGGAAACTTGGACTGTGTTCTTGGTGAAACCACGATCAACCTACACATATTCTTGCCGATAGTAGATTTTGAGGACTTTGCCTCATTAACAGAACAATCTAATGTAACGGCAGTGCTCCTTGTTTTACCATCACCATCAGATGAGTTAATGCTTGGTGGAGTAGTCTCTGGAACAGCAGGTGATATAGGTATGGTAGTGTACTTTGTTTTCCCTTCAGACAAAGTGCTACCCTTCTTTCCTGCGCTAGGCTTGGATGGCGTGGGCAAGACAACAAATGCAGTGCCTTTGCTCTTCCCATCTTTTGCAGTTACATAAACATTGTCTGTATCTTGCACTCCTTTGATCCCAGCTACTGCACTGATGTCAGTTTTATCTCATGCAAGCCTGGGAGATTTCCTAGTTGGTGTTGTGCTTACAGGAACTCGGCATTTTCTGCATGTTATTAACAGTGGAATGTGTTAGAAAAAGAAAGTAAAAAAGAAACAAAAAGTAAATTTAAGATCCAACTCAAAAAAACATATACTTGCAACACACAAGAGCAAAATTATAACGAACCTTTTATATTTAGAAAGACCACCAGCTGACGTGGGTGATTTTGCTCCATGCTCAGATATTAAATTTTCAACTGCTTTTGAACCCTCATCCTGCACAAGAGAATTCCCAATTCTTGAATCATTCTTCCCTGAGTCAACCAAACCATCAATCTGAACTGATTGTTTTTCAATCAAACCTCTGCAAACAACATAAAAATGACAGGTTATTACATGTTGGTTCCTAGGAGGAAAACAAACTTAATTAGCAAAAAAAAAACTAACAGGATGACTTCCAAAAAATGATATATGCAGATTAGGCTATCATGAATATAAATTCTGATTACCATAAAAGAATAAACTAAACTGTCATGTCCCTACCTTACTAGAGTTAACAAAAAATAGCAACAAAACAGCAAAAAAAAGATGAAATATTACCTAGCAGGACAATTTTCCACAAGTTCCTTCTCTTCATTTGTGTGAGACTCATTTCCATGTTTTCCATTACCATCACCATGTGACCCAACATGGACTCCAAGCTCTTTCTCAACTACAATGTTTAGCTCATTCTGACTTGGATGCTCAGGTACATGTCTCATAACACTAAGAGTAGCTGCAAGTCTGGCCGCACTCTGCCTAACACAATCATCAACAAGCTGGGTGCAGTCTACTGGCGAATCAGAACCAAAACCACCTTGGTTATCATAACCTTCAGAGGTGTCAAAGTCACTTCCCGATGGAATAAAAATTTGTGAGTGCATAGTAGGAGGAGATGCACTACTAGTAACTACTGGTTGCACTCTGCTGGGTGTTTCAGGAACTGATTCTTCAACGATGTTGGGTTGTAGAATCACACTTGCAGATGGGGGCATGATGTGAGACTCCATACCAGATGGATGAGCGCTAGTACTTGCTTCCGGTTGAGCAGTCGTTGTTGTTTGAACAGTAACAGGCTCTTTGCCTGCACGACGCATATGATGCTGGGCAGCAGCAGCATGATCTCTCTGATGGTTGTCATCGGAGTCTAAAGAAGGTGAATCCACTTCATCATTTTCATTGGAAGCTCCACCGTCATCATCAGATTCTTCAATACTCGCCGTAAACACACTAAATTTAGTCATTCCTTGAATAAAAGTGCTCAATAGACCGTTCAGACAAGAAGCAAGAGACTGCATAAGAGTGTATGCTTTCATCTTCTCCTACAAAAAAATTCAAGATTATTGCAACTACCAAATTATTGCATTGATCTACCATATTATCTACCAGGTAGTTGTATGCAAACTATCAGATTATTGCATTTATCTACCAGATTATTGCATTTATCTACCAGGTTATAATATAGAACTGCCATATTTTTAGAATGCAACTACCATATTTATTGCATTTTAGCTACCAGATTATGTTCTGCAACTGCCATATTTTTAGAATGCAACTACCAGATTCTTGCATTTCAGCTACCAGATTATTTTATATACAGTCATTAAATAGTCTGATAACCTACTGGGACTCTACATATTAGGATGAAACAGAAAATAAAAATAATTTGCCTAGCATATTATACATAACCAAGAAATATAGACATATTGTGTCCATCTTGGAAATAAAAACATGCACACGAGACCCTATAATGTTATCTAGCTTCAAAAGTAGAAGCAGTACTATAACATATTAAACACATGGATTTACCTTTTCCGGACATGTTGGGGTGCGTATTTAGAGTCATCCATGCCTTAAAACCATCTGGTCCTCCAAATAGACCCATGTCACATGGAAAATCATCCTTATATTCATATTTCAGCTACATAAAAAAACAGTGCAGCAACTAACACATGTGAACAAGACATATACAAAATTTAAAAAAACATAATCCCAAACAAAAAACAAGAGCATAAGAATCATAACCTCCATGGAGCCAAAGATGGTTGCATCATACTCCTGTGCATCCATTGCACCGATAACATCTACAGCATCTTTTGACCATGCATTTATAGCAAACCGTGCGTCCCCAATCTCGAGCTCCAAATGGTTGGTGTCAATAGCATCAAAGTACCTCAGCTATGCAAAATGCAAAAAAACAAAATCAAAAATCTTTGAGGAAACAAATGGTTATCTAATGTGAACAAGATGGACTACAACATTTCATAACAAAAATATGAAAAAAATAGAAAAAATATAGATATCAGGAAAAAGGAACTCACCATGCAATACAGTAAGCACCCTCTTGAATATTTACCAGCTGACAAATGGTTATGTAGCTCATCAACAACAAGTTTGCACAAATTGAACTCATTCGCTCGTCCAATGTCAACCTTATCATAAGAAAAATAACACAAAAGAAAAGAAGAACATAAGAAAATTTAGAAAAGATGTATACCAGAGCAAAATAGGACAGCAATATATAAAAAATTAATGGCAACATAGGAAAATGGACTTACAAGCATCGGGTAGCATTTGTAGCTGATTCTCACATCAGTTGTAGGAGCAACTACCGTCGAGACAACCAAAATCATCCAAAGTTTTTTGAAAATGTCATCAGCTTCCTTATGATCCTCAATCATTTTGACAATCTCTGAGACCCTTGGCCTACTACTTCCACCAGGGAAAAGCTTTTCTGCAATCTCAGCCTCCAAAACATGGTCAGCAAAGTACTTTACCTCTAATTTTCCATGAGGCAGACCAGTCATTATATGAACAGATTCTTCTGACAAAGGGATTGATCCACGGCAGGGAACTACAAAAGCTCTCCGTGCAGGATCATAACACTGCACAAACCAGCGGATGACTGGGTTGTGTAGTTGCTCGCACGTGATATTGAGGAAACTGGCCTAACCCATTTCTGCTACAACATCACGCTGAGCCGGCGTCACAAACTTGTACAGCTTAACAATGGGTGCTGGCGATGCTCTGTTTCGATCCAAAGAATTAACCTGATCAAATCAAAATCCTAAAATCAGACCCAAAAAAGTGTTTCAGAAAAATAAACAAGTAAATAAGGACAAGTAAAGCCTGGTGACAATGATAAAACAATCAGGTAAAATTACAAAAAAGAAACATGATAATAGTGATTAATTAATATGGAAAGTCTGACTAATTAATCGGATAACCTATCACATGAAGTAGATACAACTGTGGTATAACCTGATAACTAAAAAACTATTGGTGACAAGTAAATTATAAAAAAGCATGAAAAGCAGTTTTAAGAAAGCGGAAAGTGTGACTAATTAAAATGGAAAGTGTGACTAGTTAATATGATAACTGCAAAATGAGATAACTAGTACTTAAACTGGTAATTGCTTATCCACTTATCCACTGGTGTAAAACTCATTACAATAATCTGATAAGTATGCCTAGTTAATCCAGTAGCTACCACTGAAGTATAACCTGATAAACAAAATTAGTTGGATACCTTGATAAATAAAATAGTAGGATAACCTGATAATACAGTAGCTACCACTGTGGGATAACCTGATAAGTATGCCTAGTTAATCAGAATTGGCATCACTGACAATCAGAATTGGCATCCAGTAACTACTCACCTTACGACGCTTCTTAAGACCATTAGCTTTGCCACCATGACCACCAATATTTGGGGCTGCCTTCCTCCTAGCCATGACTTGACCTCCCTGCCATTAGAAGTAAAGTGCTGATAAAACATTAGAAAAATGCTAACAAAACATTAGAGAAAATGCTGAAAAAGAACATAAGAAAAATGTACAAAATTAGACAGGGCAGCCCATTTCACATGGAACCCCTAATGAGACAACGCCAAATGCGCATGCCTAAACAAGTTTTCAGTTAATGTCATCCACTTATCATATTAACAACAAAAAAATAGTATACACTGATGAAAACGAGCATCCACTGCAGCAAAACACAAACAAACACACAACTATCCGTAGCAAAAAATTCAGTGTACCACGAGCATGGGAATCAAAAATCAGAGACAGGTCTACAGCTTAACAACACTAAAAATAGTGATGATTATTCACAAAAATTACAGTAGACCAGCGCATCTGCAGATACTCAGATCACAGACCCGGTAAGAAACACCAAAAAAATACAGGGATGTGCTACCGCGCGGCGTCGCAACATTGACACCCCCGTGCGGCGGCAGCTGACGCAAGCATAAAAAGCCTCCTAGCCACTACGGTGTACTCTTTTCTCCACTAAAATATGAATAAAACGATAAGAGAACATGGCTGCAGCAGTGAATGATTACAAGGCAGACACTATACAGTATACACAAAAAGGCACGATGATCTTCCATATACTTGTCTCTAATTTTTACATTTTATAACGTTCAGAAAACTACTATCCAGCGGTAGCATGCTAGAAAAAAAGGAAGACTAAACTATTGTAGCTCTAGTTTTGAAACACAACATCGACAGTTTTTGCGGTCTGAGATTCTGCTCACTCCTGCTCACTCACTTGCACATCATTCTGTACACAATAACAAAAGGGTACTTTCCAGGTTAATTTCTAGATTAATTAGCCATGGTCACCACTCAAAGGAGCACTCCCAAGTTATTCCATTATACACACCAAACTAAGTAGTCAGAGTTACCATATTAGCTATTCATAATTGTCACTCCATACAAAACATGTACCATATTGTTTAAAAAATCAACAACCAGATTATCTAATAGCAAGTACCAGATTATTTAGCCACAGTTATTAGGTTATATATGTGCCATACTATTTGGATGGCATCACTAGGTTTTCATGGTTAGATATCAGTAACCAGATTAATCAGACACACCTACCAGATTAATCAGACACACCTACCAAATTATCAGCTATCCCCAAATGAACTAAAAACTACCAGATTTTAAGACACAATCACAAGATTTTTGCTACGCAAAAACTACCCAGGTTAAACATCAAATAAATTGTTTACGAAATAACCACCAGGTTTCAACAAAACAACTACCAGAATAATTACGAGGCTATCAAAAATGGTACATCAATAGAAAGGAGTCCCCCCCCACTAATCCACTGAAAAATGCGAGAATATGTTGCAAAATATGAGAGGCAGAGGGGTGGGGTTTGAACCCTGGAACAGGAGAGGAAGACGACGACCTTGCTGATGAGGCTGTGGCATGACGCCGACTAACGTCTATCCTAGCAGCGAGATAGCGATAGTGCGACAGGTTCAGACCTCGCGACATCATCGAACAGCGGCAGAGGTGGTGCGGCCTGGACGGACCACCTCCCCCCACCCCCTCCACACCCCCAGAACATGAATCAACAACTCTCCCTCGATGTCTAAACTACAACTGTGTTGAGCACATACTGCAGAAAATCCAGATCGAGAAACTTCACCTGCGAATCAAGAGGTCGACCGGCACGACGACCACGGGATAGGACGAGGATGGTCGCCGCGGTGACTCCAAAACAACTCGCAGCTCTAGATCCTATGGAGATGGAAACATGCATCAGAGCACAGCACGACGCCGGCAGCGACAAAAACACAAAATAAAAGCGGCGAGGGAGGAGATATCGACAACCTCACCGTCGATGCCGGAGAAATCGAGCAGCGTGTTGCCGCAGGAGAGAGAGCAGGGCGACCCCCCTCGCCGACAACGCCGAATCCACCTCTGCGTTGCCGAAACACCTCTGCGTCGCCGGAGAGATGTAGGAGAGAGGAGAATCGAGCAGCGCGTCACGGCAGGGGAGAGGAAGGCGACCTCTGTCGGTGACACCGGTGAATCGCCTCTGCGTCGCCCAAATCGCCTCTGCGTCGCCGGAGAGATAGAGGAGAGAGAGGAATGAGCGGTTCTGACCAAAAATAAGATGGAATTATTTTCAGGTGACACGGGACACAAAATTCAAAACACAGCCTATGACACGACGGGCCCACACGAAACTGCTGTCGGGAGCGTGGGACGCGGGACTCTAAAGCGCGCGGGACGTACGATGCAGAAACCCGAATCTCAAAGCATCCGCCGAACGGAGCGAGCGCTGTGTGGCGCTTGACAGTATCTTTTCCCAACAATAAATAGGATATAGCACAACTTACTCAAATACTCAATTCAAATTTGAATAATATGTACTAGGTCAACAAGAACAAGATGGCGTAATATTGAGTCAAGTTGAAATCTCAATATGGTATGGATAGATATGATCATAATATACACCTTTGCAATAGGAGTGATGTTGGAAAGAATTATAGAATTAATTCTATAATGAAAATACTCAAATTCTCATATTTGAATTTGAATACTTGCAAATAGGTTCAAATATTTTGGGAAATGATGCTACTGGATATAGGTTTTCAATATCTTCCATATGCAAAAGGAATCAATTGAATTGGGTTTATAGAATGTGATCTAGCTTAGATATACCCAAATCCACAATTTAAATTTGAATAATCTGAAAGTATCCCAAATGCAAAATGTTACTGTACTATTGTGTTCTAAATATTCCAAGGATTCCAGGAATATAAAGTTTGTTAAATTTGGCCAAGCAGATCAAGAGATATGAATTTGGGAAGTTGGTAGTATTTTCTGCCCAAATATCCGAAAATATCTATTGACTTGACACGTGGCGGATTCTTACAGGAGAATACCCCTTCGTTTAGTGATCTAATTTTGACTGTTGGATCAAGATCTAAGGGCTAAAGGACGAAGATAGCTGCAACTCACCGGATTAGTCGCCAGAATGTTGCCGAAAACATGTCCACAGCGGCGGCGGCTCGAGATGTCGATGTTTCGGTGGTCTCCGATGTCGTTGGGGTAGTAGACGGCGTAAAGGATGTCGAGGAGAACACGAGGGACACCTTTTCTAGCCCTGTTAAGACTCTTTGTGGTGGCAGCATGCGGATGGAGTGACGATGGCATCGGGCGGCGCGGCCAACTTCAACAAAAAGATGTCCAATCATGTCCTAGAGGTAGAACTCGACGAGGGGAGTCTTCTGGTGTGAGGAATCAACGAGGTGATCACCAAGGGTGACAAGATCTTGCGATGAACTCCAATTTGTGGCTCAGATTGATATGGATATGACTGGATGTACAGAGAATCTCTAGGGAAACTTTTAGAACAAAAGTAATGGAGGAGAGAAAGGAACACGCGGTGCTTCTCTCAGTTCTTCTTATAATGGCCGGAGGAGGGAGATCGGGAGGTGTATGTCACCGATTGGCATTCGGTGCGCGTCTGGGTTTGGGAGATTAAGACAATCAAATGGAGATTTAATTCCCTAAACGGTTACTCCATTTAATTTTCATCAAATTTCCTGTTTAAGTCGAATCGAAACGGCACTGGTGGAAAAAGGGGCTTCCATTCGACACATTTGTCTCGAACCAAATTCGATCCGCGACCAAAGGGCTCATCAGTCTCGGTTCATTTGAAAATGTGGGCCAGGGAGCATTAGTCCCGGTTCAAAAGGAACCTTCAGTCCCGGTTTCATCTAACAGCCGGGACTAATGCCTCGTGGACCTTTAGTCCCGGCTCGTGTAACAAACCGGGACTAAAGGTGCCCTTTAGTCCCGGTTCGTTACACGAGCCGAGACCAATCACCCGTTCAAACGAACCGCCCAATTCGCGCCAGTTATCGATCGACGACATGCATTAACGCGACGACGCTTCGTATATCGTCGTGTGCTGATCGGGAACCGCCGGCGATGCGTTGGAACTCGCTCGATCTGCATTCACATCGCCGCCGGCGTGTGATCTCTCATCTTCTCCCTCTTTCACTATATAAATCACTCACTCATTTGATCATCTTCTTCCCCACAAAATCTCTCTTCTTCTTCCCCAAAACCTCCCACACATCACCATACCGCCGGCGCCCGCGAGCGATCTCCCTCGGCGACAATGGAGGAGCAACATTGGCCCCGGTCTCGGGTCTACTACGTGGTCATCGAAGAGATGAACTTCACCATCACGGAGACCCTCCGTGCTTCGAGGGTGGAGAAGTGGATCGGCAAGGTCAAGCGCCGGTTCCTCGACGACGCACCGGTCAAGTGCGTGGGCTTGGATTGTGAGTTCACCACTCACGAGGTCCCGCAGTGTGTCGCCGTCCTTCAACTCTCGGTGGCGTCCGAGATATTGATCTTCCAAATTTGTATGGCTAATGCCGTGCCGCAACTCCTCAAGGACTTCTTGAAGGACACCACCATCAAGTTTGTTGGTGCCGCCATCGACAATGATCGGCGCAAGCTAAGCCCATACGGAATTGTTATTCCGTCCGCATATGATCTTCAACAAGTTGTCCCAAACCCCACTAGCAAGCCAACGCCGAGTCTCTATGATTTGGCCAATGCTATTATTGGGACACATCTTGAGAAGAAGAAGAGGGACAACAAGAAGAAGAAGGACAAGAAGAAGAAGGGAGAAGAAGAAGGAGAAGAAGAAAAAAAGAAAAGAAAAGAAGAAGAAGATCTAATTTTTGGTTGGGAAAAAATTCCATTGAGCATGAACCAACTAAAATATGCCGCTTTAGATGCTCGCCTAGGCTTTGAGATAGCTAGGAGATTCTGGAAGCTAAAGGGCTACAATAGCAATGTTGATCGTCTTAACCTTAATAATTAGGTGGATGATTATATGTATGGAAAAATGTTGGATGCAATTGGAAAAATGTTGGATGAGCCATATTGGATGAGTATGTTTGAAAAAATGTACTCCCTTTGTTTCGGTTAACAAAGTCAATTAATTTTCGAATTTGTGATTTTTCAAGTATTTTTGCTTTTTTGAATATTTTAATCATCCAAAAATTAATAATTAAATTATATATAAAGAATATTTGAAATTCATTGGTGCTTATTATTCGTAATCATTGTTTCTTATTTTGTGAATTTATTTGGAATTTAAAAAAGTAATATTATATATTACCAAAGTGTATAGGTTAATAGAATAGGTACCATACCATTATCAAGAAGTCGCGAGCGTAGTCTTGGAAGCTAGTAGGGAAGGAATAGAGAAGTTAAGCGTGCTAAGGGTGGAGCAGTGTGAGGATGGGTGACCGACCGAGAAGTGAGGACCACAAGTACTTGTAATTTGATATGTGATATGGAGTGAGAGCCATAAGTATCTAATTCTATATGAGAATAGAGATGATTAGATAATAGAGAAATAAAGAAAAATAGAGAAATAAAGAAAATACAGAAATTCTGAAACAGAAAATACAATTTTATACCGAATGGACCTATAGTCCCGGTCCGTGTTAGGAACCGGGACCAAAGGTCCTCAAGCCGCAACACATGCCCAGGGCCACGTGGCGGACCATTGGTCCCGGTTCATAAACGACCGGGACTAAAGGCTGAAGCCTTTAGTCGCGCTTTGTTAGTCCCGATTGCGGAAACCGGGATTAACGGTCCTTACAAACCGGGATTGAAGGCCTTTTTTCCACCAGTGCGGTCACTAGATTTGATGGGAGGAGGAGGAGAAGAAGTAACTGCCATGGCTGTTGTAATGTACAGCTCTGTTACGTTACGTTCGTGCACGAGGAAGAGGACGACCTTGCGCTGCGTGGGCTTGGTCGGTCTAATGGGCCAGCCTAGTTGGGTCGGTTCCTTTTTTTTTGATTCTTTTGTTTTCTTTTTCTGTTTCTGATTTCATTCATATCTTTTTTATTTTGGCTCCAAATAAGTTCAAACCAATTTCTAAAATTTATAGCAACAATTTAAGATAGTAAGAAAACACTTTTCATAGTAAAACAATTTTTTAACTAAAAAAATAAGGAAAACACTTTATAAAATACTATTTTGAAATTCATTTTCAAACAAATTGTAATTAATGCAAACTTTATTTAACACAAACCATTTTGTAAGATATTTCCTTTGCAAAATAGCTTGCATAGGTTTGAATAAATACAACATAGCATTTTGAAAATTCTATTTCCTCAAAACAAGAAATTCCTTCAAGGAATAATAGAAAGTTTTGAAATAGTTTTTTTTGTAATAAAGTTTTTAATTAAACTCAAAAAAGTTTTAAATCCCTGTGATTTTTCAATCAACACAAACAAAACACATTTTTTTATTCCAAAATTTGATATAAAAACTTGCGATGTTACAGACTACCACCCTTAAAAGAAATCCCGTCCCCGAGATTTGGAGAGGCTAGAAAGGAAGAAGGGTTTGGGATACCTATGTTTAGGATTCTGGGTGGCTACCACCCTTAAAAGAAACTTTTATGGGCAGTCTAGGTCTTTGGGTTCAGACGGGGCACACCTTGGTTTTGACCTGGCACTGGTCGTGTTTTGAATCTATAGTTAGATTCCATCTTCATTGCAAATAGGTGGGTGTCTATTCAAAAATTGGGTTTCCAGTATTTCTCAATGAGGCTTGAGCAGAACTGCTCCATTGTAGAGTTCATATCCAACGACGTAGTTTTGTTGAACTACTTTGGACACTGAAGGGTCACTCTTTGGGTCAATCAGAGGACCATGTTAAGGTACGGTGGTCTCCTGTCTTCACTTCATCCTCTTCGCTGACACCCTTGGTGGTCTTCCTTCTTATGGTTCCTTCTCTTGTAAGTACTTTTAGGCAGGACGAAGTTCTTAGTGTCATCTTCCATTACAAGTCATCTTCAACGGTAAGCCTGTGTTCATTCTCACAGTGTTCCTACGTTTTCGGTATCACTTGCCTATTATAAGGGTATAACATCTTATCCTCCTAAGATTCAGGCTTAACAACATCGTCTCTCTTGTAGGTATGTCTCTCTAGATTAACCATTTCTCATTACAAGAGTGAACAATATGAGTAGTCATCATGGGGGCCAATCCATGTCACACCCAATCATTACCTTGTATTTGGTTTGGTGCATCTCGTATTCTAACTCTTGGTCAACCTCACTAGTTTTGACAAAATTTTCTTGGGAGTTGAACCAATGTTCCAAATCCCATTTTTAAATTTTGGGAAAACAAATCTATTGTTCCTTTCTATACATTTCTTCGCATATTGTCCTAGCTCCTTGCAATTTGAGTATAGCTCCTTGCTTTTGTCCTTCCTCTTTTTGGGTCTCTCTAAGGCTAGGAGGTCTCTTTCTTCCATTTCTTCATATTCTACTATAGCTGTGGGAAACCTATCTCGTTTACTCGAGCAGTTACTAGATAATTATCCTTTTTCTTCACATGAAAAGCAACAATTGGGGGTAAGGTTGTGTGCTGTTTCCAAGACTTTCTTTTCCACCATTATCTTGGATCTTCTATCTTCAGGGGTCTTTTCTAGCAACTGGCACAGTCCATCCTTGGCTTGTTGTTTCATTTGTTGCACCATGGGGTAAAGGTTACATTCAACAGGAACATGATTGCTTCCATTGCATAGGAAACAAGTAACCTGGGTCATGGGACATTCTCCAATTGGGTGGCTCGTATTGCAGTAAGGGCAGTGTTCATGACATTCCTTAGACGAGTGTCCTATTTCTCCACAGATTTTGCAGGCTCTTAGTGTCATCTCAACATCATCTCTTGGTTCATTGCCACCATGATCCTTTTGTGGCAGGTTGTTGGTGGTGTTAGCCAAATTCTGGGACATCCTTTGTACTATTCAAGAATCATTATCCAGTACTTGTTGCATTCCTAGAGGTAACTCTTTGCTATCATGATTGACCATATCCTGGGTCATTACTCGCATCATTTTAGTTTGTACTTCAATCATCCGTTGCATTGCTATCTCCAACTGAGGGTTGTTGTGATTGTTCTGGCGCTGAGGATGCATCTGTTTGGGTTTAGGACAGGTCTAGGACTTGGTATAGAGGAGAATAGATAGAAGGGATCTAAAGGGGAAAAAATCCTACCCAAACACAGCAGATCAAGGCAATTCATCTTACATATAACATCTAACAAACATTCATCACATCAAGCAAACTAGGTCAAACTCTAATAATCTAGTATGGTCATACCCCAATTTGGTATAATCATTAGATTATCACAACATCGTTGGTTTTATAAACTAGAATATTGGTGGCCTGGTCTATTACTGTCTTCATTGTTCCATGTTCTCATTACCACTTCCTCAATGTATTGTGGGGTGTTGTACAAACTTCATATCAGCATTTCTTCGAGTTCTTCGTTGTCCTTCCACATAGTGCTTCATGTTGGGTCAATGAGAATATATGAAGTTTCAGCCTCACACTTCTGGCTCATTGATCTTATTTCCTTTCGTGATGGTTTCCAGAGTTGGATCATCTAAAGTAAAAAGGGAAATATTTGAAGATGAAGTAGGGGAGAATACAAGGAGTTTCAAGATGCAAACATTTTAAAAAATATAAATAGAAGCTAGATGAGATAGATTTTTTTATTATCCTAGGTTCTTCCTGTTTCTAATCCAAGCCTTGGGTCTCGATCCTACAGGAAACACTATGCTCTAATACCATTTTGTAACGCCCCACCTTTGGACTAAGGTGGAACACCTGTGTTAAGTGCTATTCCCTGGATCACTGATAGCACCACAGAACAAAATGAAGTATTCATTACATAGTATCAAGATTACAACGTGGATCTAGAAACGTAAGTATTCAAACCTTACAGATACACAACGGAAAATCAAAATGGCAATGAGCCTCCATCTTCATCATGTGCCACAGGCAGACATGTTGGAATGCAGTCTCGAGATCCTACTAAAAAATCTTTATCTGAAAACCTGCACATTTGAATATGCAGCCCCATAAATAGGGGTCAGTACAATGATATACTGGCAAATGACACTTATTTGGTGGCTGTTGTGAAAGAACTATCTACATGATATTTGGCTGGTGGAGCATCTGGCTGAATTGCATAAAGCAAGTTTATCCTATCATTTTCGAAATGAACTTTTATTCTTGGGATTTCTATTTTTGTGCCCTCAAGTCCTTAGTTATACTCAGTTTTTCCCAGCTCCTTAGTTTTTCCTTAGTTTTGCCCAATCCCTTGTCTGAAACCCTCACAACGAGCTCGGACGGGAGGAATCCCATTTAGTTGACCGTTCCGTGCTGACGAGTGGGGCCACGTCATGTGGGGTCGCGTCGTGTGGGGCTGGTAGAAAGGGACCGCGTGGGACTGGACGAGACCATGTTTGGTCATATGAGCGGAGCTAGGGCCGTAGCGTGTGGGGCCATAGCATGTGGAGCCGTGTGGGTCCGAGACATGGGCACGAGTGGTTTCTGTCCCTTTCGTCTAGATTAGCAGTTTTCAATGCACCTTTTTCCTCTCTCTTGCTCGATCTCATTCATTCTTGATTGCCCAAATTGGTACCAAATTTAGAGCAGCTTCTCCTTCTGTTTTTTAATGCCATTCATTTATTTGTGCCTTCATTTTTACCCAATTAGGTACTCCCTCCGATCCATATTACTCTTCACTAATACGGATATATCAACCACTAAAATGTGTTTAGATACAACCACATTAGTGAAGAGTAATATGGATCAGAGGGAGTAGGAAATCTAGGGCACAAATCCAGAGAAAATATAGGGACGATAAGCTGCATACAGCAGCCAACATAGCATAGATTAACAGTACAACCGATCGAGATCCAACATAACATACATTTACATGAATGGGATTAAGCCTATAGGCTGCGCATGTGAATCCCAAGTGCTTTATGTTTGGCCATGAACGCATGCACGTTCACGGTCGTTCCAACTCTAGCGCCGCCAATGGCTCTGCCAATGGATTCGGCATGGTTCACCAGGCAGTTGAAGTCAGTGGCGCGGAGCCTCCTGGTGCAGAAGGGGCACCTGTAAACGCCTCGAGCAAAGTGGCAATTGCAATGGCCGGATTGGAGCCTCCGGAGGACGTGATGAGTCTTGGTGTGGAAGGACTCATCGTCGCTGTCGACGTCGCTGCTCTGCACCTGTCACGTAGCACCAAAGATCGAAAAACACGGAGTCAATTACAGCGATGATGGAACAGAGAGTGAACAAAAGATCATGCATAATAATATGGGCACGAAAAAAAGAGATAGCCTCAGTTACATTGGACACACTTATATCCAGGATTTGGGTTAGTGAACCAAAGATCATGCACAACAAATTTGTACACACCAATTATTCACAGACCAAACCCTGAATCAATATGTGCCCAAATATTCATCATCATCGGCACAAATTAACCGGATGGGATTGATTACTCACATAAGTTAACCGAATCTTAAACAAAAGTAAATCACAAATACTAATAATGCAAGATCTAGAACTAGGAACAGACAAACCCTAATAACGCTAGATCTAACACGCAAGATCTAGATCTAGGAATAGACGAACCCTAATAACGCAAGATCTAACACAAAAGGATTGAACTAGGAACAGACAAACCCTAATAACGCAAGATCTAACACAAAATGATAGAACTAGGAACAGACAAACCCTAATAATGAAAGATCTAACACAAAAAGGATTGAAATGGGATTAGAATAAGGGAACAAAGGGTTACCTCCTCGTCGTCGATGATGCTGGTGTCATAGGGGTTCTCCGGGGCGATGTATGGCTCTTGTTCGTACGGGTCCCAATCGACGGGAACTGGACGGGGGCCTGGACGGGGGCCTGGACGGGGGCGGCGGCCGATGCGCCGGCGGCTGATAAGCCGGCGGCTACGTCGGAAGCAGCGACAGGGGCCTGGATGGGGGCGGCGGCTGATGCACCGGCGGCTGATGCGCCGGCGGCTACGTTCAAAGCAGCGACAGGGTCCTGAACGGGGGCGGCGGCCTATGCGCCGGTGGCCAATGCGCCGGCGGCTACGTCGGAAGCGCCGGCAATGGGCATCTCATTCTTCTCCATCGCCGGAGTTTTTTCTTCGGGGTTTTTTCGACGCAAAGTGGAGAAGATGATGGGACAGGAGAGGCGGTTGTAGTGAGAATAAGAGAGTGGGCGAGCATCGAGAGAGAGAAAGAGGGGCTCTATAAAGACGAAGGTGGCATTTGGTGTATCGCAACATGCGTCCGCTATGCACGGCTGCAGCATGCACCGCGACACGAGGCTAACCCTTTGACGTTTGGTGTACTCAGTTCTAGCCTCGGGCCTTATACAGAAATTTTATCTGTACTCAGTTTTCCCCTCGAGTACTTAGACTGGCAAGTGCAATATACTCAGTTCTACCCTCAAGTAGCTGGTCAACAGAGAGTAAACAAATGAGATTAACATAGCTAATTGAGTCATTTCATGCGCAAAAAAATCCAAAAAAAATAAAAAAACATAGTGGCACCTACTCATGGAGTCTTCCTACGCAACCTGCCACCTTAACAAACATAGATAAATCATGTTTTACCACAAATTGCCACTTCTCATAATCACTAGTAGCTATGAAGATGCATGGTTTTTCACTCAAACCCCTTTGCAAAACATCTTCCCCAAAACATAGTTTGTCTAAATAAGGCCATAATTGTCACACTCATGTATATTTGAATTGCAAATAATTTGATGTAGCCCAATATGAATTATATTGTACAAAACACGCATTTTTCATTTTGTAATTCTTTTGTTTGAATCCCTTAGTCTATTTACTATTTATGTGCCCTTGGTTTCTTAGTACTACTCAGTTTTGCCCTCAAGTACTGTCACAAATGCTCACAGAAACTCAAACTTATCCTGATTGGTTGAGCAGTTGTCACACGGATCGACTCCACCAACCGTTGATCCACTGATCTAACGGGCAGTATACCCCTATCCGTCTCTTCATGGCCACCCCTCTCTCTCTTTCGTGGCCACCCTTCTCTCTCTCTTCGTGGCCACCCCTCTCTCTCTCTCTGTCGGTGGATCAACGGTTGGTGGAGTCGATCCGTGTGCATTTATGGATTATTTTGCCACGTAACTATATTCCCTCTATTTATGCATTATTTTCCACGATTTAAAAATGTTAAACTAAAAAGTGGTATAATTTTGGTGTAAATAAGAGACATACATATTTATCACCCCTCTAACAATTATCAACTATCTTTAGCATTCTTTTCTTTTAGGGAATATAGTTTTGGTAATTTGAAACGGCCCAAAAGTGGTATAATTTTGGTAGAAACATGAGACATACATATTTGGCATATTTGGGGGATTTCGGTGAATGGATTATTTATCACCCCTCTAACAATTATCAACTATCTTTAGCATTCCTTTTCTTTGAGGGAATATAGTTTTGGTAATTTGAAACGTCCCAAAAGTGGTATAATTTTGGTAGAAACATGAGACATACATATTTGGCATATTTGGGGGATTTCGGTGAATGAATTATTTATCACCCCTCTAAAAATTATCAACTATCTTTAGCATTCCTTTTCTTTTAGGGAATATAGTTTTGGTAATTTGAAATGGCCCAAAAGTGGTATAATTTTGGTAGAAACATGAGACATACATGTTTGGCATATTTGGGGCAATTCGGTGAATGAATTATTTATCACCCCTCTAACAATTATCAACTATCTTTAGCATTCCTTTTCTTTTAGGGAATATAGTTTTGGAAATTTGAAACGGCCCAAAAGTGGTATAATTTTGGTAGAAACATGAGACATACATATTTGGCATATTTGTGGGATTTTGGTGAATGGATTATTTATCACCCCTCTAATAATTATCAACTTTCTTTAGCATTCCTTTTCTTTTAGGGAATATAGTTTGGGATATAGTTTTGGTTATTTGAAACGTCCCAAAAGTGGTATAATTTTGGTATAAACATGGGACATACATATTTGTGGGATTTCGGTGAATGCATTATTTGTCACCCCTCTAATAATTATCAACTATCTTTAGCATTCCTATATTCCCTAACACTTATTTTTTTTGGTAATTTTGGTGAATGCACACACTAACTTTGAAAACAACTACAAGTACATGTAACTGAATAATGGATTTGTAACAAGGAATCCCTTGTAACAACTTCTAGCGCTTGATGAGCAATGATAAGAATCCGATCGCAATTATACAACAAAAAAAACAACCAGCCATCAGATTAGCTTGCTTCTTCAACTCGATCAGCTGCTTTAACTACTTGTTCATTTTCTTCAGTTCTCCCTTCATTTCCACCAGTTCTACATTGGGAGCATTAGGCATAATTGGAACGGCCCCTCTCTCCGCCGCATTCTCTACAGTAAGTCCCCCCTCCCAAATTGCGCTCCCCAATACCGCCAATTGATTCCTGCAATTTAAGCCTCTGAACGTACACATCGATCCACTCAAAATACCTGCATTTCTTTAAGATCTAAAAACAACAATGTGAACCCTAAATCCCAAATTTGAGGGAATAATAAGAAAATCGAGAGAAAACAGAGCAATTGGAGCGAGATTGATACGTCTCAAACGTATCTATAATTTTTGATGCTCCATGCTTGTTTTTATACCATTTGCCTATTGTTTTGTTACACTTAGTGGCACTTTTATGCATTTTCTGGAACTAACCTATTAACAAGTTGCCACAGTGCCAGTTCCCTATTTTCTGCTATTTTTGTGTTTCAGAGTGATACACAGGAAATATTCTTAGAATTGGACGAAACAAGTTCCTGAAGTCTTATTTTACCCGAAAGCTTCCAGAGATCCGAAGAGAAGTAGGAGGGGGCCACCAGGGCCCTACATGCATGGGCGGCGCGGCCAGGGGCCTGGCCGTGCGGGGCCTGCATGAGGGCACCTGGCCCCTCCTCTGACATCGCCCCTTCGCCTATATAGACCCCTCGACGGAAAAAACCTAAGTACCCGATCAGATTTCCAGAACACATCGCGATCCGCCGCCGCCGTCGACCCGAAGATCGGGAGGGTCCAGAAGCTCTTCCCGGCACCCTGCCGGAGAGGGGAATCGCCACCGGAGGTCTTCTTCATCGCCATGCTTGCCTCCGGAGTGATGAGTGAGTAGTCTACCTTGGACTATGGGTCCATAGCAGTAGCTAGATGGTTGTCTTCTCCACCATGTGCTTCATGTTTAGATCTCATGAGCTGCCCTACATGATTGAGATCACCGTTATGTAATTCTACATGTTTGGTTTGTTGGGATCCGATGAATATTGGTGTTTATGATTAAGTTGCTGTACTGAATTATATTTTTTTATCTCTATGTTGTTTATGATCTTGCATGCTCTCCGTTGTTAGTAGCTATCTTGGCCGAGTAGTTGCTAGTGACTCCAAGAGGGGGTATTTATGCTCGATTGCGGGTTCATGCCTCTATTTCACCTGGGGGAGTGACAGAAACCTCTAAGGTGGTAGATGTGCTGTTGCTACTAGGGAGAAAACAACATTCATATGCTCAAGGGCATATGCTTTGTTTACATTACACACTTTGCTTAATGCAATTATCTGTTGTTCGCAACTTAATACTTGTGGAGTTCTCGGATTGATTCACCACAAGTGGATTATTAGTCATAGATGCAGTTGGATGGCAGTTTATGTATTTTGTTGTAATGTCCAGAGTAAATCTCATTGTGATCTTCTTGACATATCACATTTATCTTTATTCTATCAATTGCCCAACTGTAATTTGTTTACCCAGCATGTGTTATTTTATCTTATGGAGAGACACCACTAGTGAACTGTGGACCCCGGTCCTATTTCCATCATATTGCTATCACCTGTTTACTTTACTCATACTGTTTACATTACTCGCATACTATATTGTTTTCCACTCGATACGCTCATAATCTTTGTTTCAAGCAAACCGGTGAGATTGACAACCTCATCGCAAGTTGGGAACAAAGTACTTGGTTGTGTGTGTGCAGGTTCCGCATCACCTTCAGTCGTCGCTGTCTCTCCTCTCCTGACCGATATTAAACCTTGGTTTCTTAACTGAGGGAAAACTCGTTGCTGTACTCATCATACCTTCCTCTTGGGGTTCCCAATGGGCTGGTTATCCACCACGCACAAGGACTGTCTGCTCCCACGTTAACCACACACCATCACACTCAGCAGCCTATTTTCTCGCGCCGTTGCCGGGGAGGAAGAGAAGACATCTGCGAGGGGAGTTTTTCGCACACACATCCTTTACTTTGTTTTATTGTTTTGCTTTACTTTATTTATTTTACCTGCATTGCTTTATATCAAAAACCCCAAAAAATTAGAATCCTTGGTAGTTGCTATTTCTTTACTTTTAGTTTATTATGTCTAGTTCAGTTGCTACTACTATGTCGCCCGAGGACATGATTTTTACTTTTAAGCAGAAAGATGAGGAAAGCTTTAAAGAAGCTTGGTCTAGAATTTATGATTGGCATGAAAAAACTGAACCTAAAATGACTTTGAGTTTGCTTCTTAGTAGCTTTTACTTTGGACTTTCTCTTCGTTATAGATATGCTTTGGATGCTACTGCAGAAGGAGATTTCCTTCATTGTGATGGAGATCAAGCCTTCAATATTATAAAAAAGTTGATTACAATTTATAGCATGCCAACCTATTTTGATTCCTCTCTTGTGTGCATTTTTAACAGACTTAATTCTCTTGAGACTCGCACTGCTAGTTTGAATTCTTGCTACAATACTTTGCGCCAGCATTTTGATTATGTGCCAACAAATACTGAACCTTCGAGTTGGTATCCTATGATAAAAATCACCATTAGTGGTGAAACTTTTCATGCTCGTTGTGATATTATGTCTGAATTTTGTCTCATGCCAAAGGATGTTTATGAATCTTTGAGCCTTTGGAAGCTTTCTGAGGGAGGAGAAGAAATTTCTCTTACTAACAATGCCACTATATTTCCCTTTGGAATAGCTGAAGGATTTTTTACAAAAGTCCTAGGAAGAATGATATCTACTGATTATCTTGTTATTGAATGCGTAGGAAAAGGACAAATCACACTTGGAAGATCCATTCTGAAGCTCCTGGGCGCCGTCATCGATGTGGGAAAAGGCAATATAACATTTACCTCTCCACCTTGCAATAACCATGTCTTTCCTAGAGTCAAGAGCAAAGGTAAGAAAGGGAGACGTAAGGCACGTGCTGAATGTAGTGCCTCATCACTTGATATTACTTGATTCACAATTCTCTGCGCCTAGCTCAAAGGCGTTAAAGAAAAGCACTCTTGGGAGATAACCCAATGTTTCTTTTCAGTACTTTTTCTTTTATTTGAGTCTTGGAAGTCATTACTACTGTAATGACCATTCCTTATCTTGTTTATTTCGTTTTTGTGCCAAGAGAAGCCTCTAATTTGAGTGAGGTAAAGATTTGGGGATGTTGCTGTCCTAAAACTGTTTTTGGTGCTGCACCGTAAAAATTCGTAAAAATTCTCTGTTTATCTTTTGGACCTGCGATTTCTTGTGCATATGCCCCAGGTTATATCCAAACTTTTGTTAGCTGAACACTTTTTGATTTGAGCAACAGAAAATCCCTCAAAAATTCGACCTTTGTCAGCTGTTCAGTTTTGACAGATTTCTGCCAATATTTGTGTTTGCCACTTTATCGCTTTCTTTTGAGTTCTTTTGATCATGGAACTTTTTGGGAGGTTGCTACAGTAGTATTTACTATATATGTGGTGGTTTTCAGTTGAAACCTGAAGCAAATAGAGGATTGATTATATGTTATGCTTACACTAATGTTGCTAATAGAATTGTGTTTAGTTTTGTATGAAGGAAGTTTTGAAGTGTAGGGATTGGAGAATGATGAGATGAGTTGAAGAATGGACAAAAGCTCAAGCTTGGGGATGCCCATGCATCACCCCAAGAAATATCCAAGAAGTACAAGCGTCAAAGCTTGGGGATGCCCCCGAGGCACCCCATCTTCATCGGCAAAAATCAGGTCACCTTTCAAAACACTATATTTTTATTGCTTCATGCACTATGTGTTTTTCTTGGAGCGTCAGTTGTTTTAGTTTTCTTAGTTGATTTAGTTTGTTTGTTTGCTGCAATAAATGGTTGGACCCCAACAAATTTCTTTTGGAGAAGTTGTCTCGTTTTCATTTGCAAAGAACGCTCTAGTTTTCACTCTCATTCAAAATCGAGTGTTCTTCTTTTTCTGCTACTACTTTTGGTTTTCGTTTTCGCCTTGATTTGCATTCAGATCTTGTCATATATTTTCATCAAGGTGTATTTTTGCCTCTGATATTTATTGGTTTTCATCAAAAGAGGTGTTTATAAAAATTTCAAATGGTGTTGGAAAAGAGAAAAAGCTTTGTGCAAAATAGTGGTACAAGAAGGAGCTTGTGTAGACTGCGGCTTAGGCTTTTTCATGTCATGCTTGATGTCTTTTTGATAGTATGCTTGGTGGTTTTGCTGTAGCATGACTTGTCTCAAATAACTGAGATTGCTTAATGAGCCTTTGAAAAAATCATGCGTTGTTTTTATTGTATGGAAGCATTATTTCGGTTTTCTCCTTGATGCTTTATTTGGGTTGACTTGGCGCATGCTCACACATGTTAGACTCTTACAAAGTCGCCAATAGCCTTCATGATCATTTAGTTTTTGACTTTTGATGCCATCTTATACTTCTTTTAATGTCGCTTTGTCGCTTTGCATGATTATGGCCATTATTGCTCTCTTAGTTGGTCGCTCCCAGTCTTTTGCTAGCCCTTGCCTTGTACTGAGTATGAGCTCTACTCGTGCATCCAACTCCTAAAAACCAAGTTTGCCATTGTGTCCACTATAAATTCCTATGCATGGTATTTGTAAGCCATTCCAAAGTAAATTTTCATGTGCTACCTTTCAAAAACCTTCAAAACACTTCTCGTTTTGTGACACTGTTTTCAGCTCATGGGGACGTAGTGGTCAGATTTGCTATCCTCCATATTGCTTATTCCAAAAAGAAAAAAAAGAGAAAAAAAAAGAAAGAAAAAAGGCACTCCTCCATGGAAAGTGAATGTTGGTGGGCACCCGATGGAATCGGTTAGCCATGGTTTGTGAAAGGAAAAAAGGTGGGGATGAGTGCCAAGCTTTATAAAAGAGCACAAAAGTGCCAATCTCTCTCTCAAAAACTTGCTTCATTTTTGTATGGAAGATAGTATGAACCCCATTGCCAGTCGTTGACAAAGACAACCACCTCTCAAAACCAATTTTTATCTCTCTGTTTTACAAATGAAAAGCTCTAGCACATGCTCAATCACTGCTTCCCTCTGCGAAGGGCCTTTCTTTTACTTTTATGTTGAGTCACCACCTTCTTTCTTTATGCACCATTAAGAGAGCATAGTTGTCATTCTTAGTGTGATATGCATTGTCCCAAAGTTCATTGATTGATTCATGATGATTGGTTTCAGTTGTTCTTAAATTATTTGTATCTAGTCACCCTCTTAAACTTGAAGGTGTCCTATGCATTTATGTTTTGCTCTCTTTGAAGGACAAGCTGAAAACCTTTTGTATATTTTTCCTTATGATTTGAACACACGTTTGACTTTCATTGTTTCATTTTCATGATCTTTTGTTTGTGTTCATTTGCATGTTTACAACACGGTTGCTAAGTTCTTATTGTCATGATTATATCTTCATGCCCATGTTTTAAGTTCTTATGATCCCAGCTCACCAATGCTTACATATATGATCAAGATTGTGTAGGTGCATGTCACCTCAAAAATTATTCTTTTGTTATCACTTACCTACTCGAGGACGAGCAGGAGTTAAGCTTGGGGATGCTTGATACGTCTCAAACGTATCTATAATTTTTGATGCTCCATGCTTATTTTTATACCATTTGCCTATTGTTTCGTTACACTTAGTGGCACTTTTATGCATTTTTCGGAACTAACCTATTAACAAGTTGCCACAGTGCCAGTTCCCTATTTTCTGCTGTTTTTGTGTTTCAGAGTGATACACAGGAAATATTTCTCGGAATTGGACGAAACAAGTTCCTGAAGTCTTATTTTACCCGGAAGCTTCCAGAGATCCGAAGAGAAGTAGGAGGGGGGCCACCAGGGCCCTACACGCATGGGCGGCGCGGCCAGGGGCCTGGCCATGCGGGGCCCGTGTGAGGGCACCTGGCCCCTCCTCTGACATCGCCCCTTCGCCTATAAAGACCCCCCGACGGAAAAAACCTAAGTACCCGATCAGATTTCCAGAACACATCGCGATCCGCCGTCGTCGTCGACCCGAAGATCGGGAGGGTCCAGAAGCTCATCCCGGCACCCTGCCGGAGAGGGGAATCGCCTCCGGAGGTCTTCTTCATCGCCATGCTTGCCTCCGTAGTGATGAGTGAGTAGTCTACCTTGGACTATGGGTCCATAGCAGTAGCTAGATGGTTGTCTTCTCCACCATGTGCTTCATGTTTAGATCTCATGAGCTGCCCTACATGATTGAGATCACCGTTATGTAATTCTACATGTTTGGTTTGTTGGGATCCGATGAATATTGGTGTTTATGATTAAGTTGATGTACTGAATTATATCTTTTGTTATCTCTATGTTATTTATGATCTTAGATGCTCTCCGTTGTTAGTAGCTATCTTGGCCGAGTAGTTGCTAGTGACTCCAAGAGGGGGTATTTATGCTCGATAGTGGGTTCATGCCTCTATTTCACCTGGGGGAGTGACAGAAACCTCTAAGGTGGTAGATGTGCTGTTGCTACTAGGGAGAAAACAACATTCATATGCCCAAGGGCATATGCTTTGTTTACATTACACACTTTGCTTAATGCAATTATCTGTTGTTCGCAACTTAATACTTGTCGAGTTCTCGGATTGATTCACCACAAGTGGATTATTAGTCATAGATGCAGTTGGATGGCGGTCTATGTATTTTGTTGTAATGCCCAGAGTAAATCTCATAGTGATCTTCTTGACATATCACATTTATCTTTATTCTATCAATTGCCCAACTGTAATTTGTTTACCCAACATGTGTTATTTTATCTTATGGAGAGACACCACTAGTGAACTGTGGACCCCGGTCCTATTTCCATCATATTGCTATCACCTGTTTACTTTACTCATACTGTTTACTTTACTTGCATACTATATTGTTTTCCACTCGATACGCTCATAATCTTTGTTTCAAGCAAACCGGTGAGATTGACAACCTCATCGCAAGTTGGGAACAAAGTACTTGGTTGTGTGTGTGCAGGTTCCGCATCACCTTCAGTCATCGCTGTCTCTCCTCTCCTGACCGATATTAAACCTTGGTTTCTTAACTGAGGGAAAACTCGCTGCTGTACTCATCATACCTTCCTCTTGGGGTTCCCAACGGGCTGGTTATCCACCACGCACAAGGACTGTCTGCTCCCACGTTAACCACACACCATCACACTCAGCAGAGATCTAACCTTATCCCCCTCTCTATATGGTAAGCTCTCGCATTGAAGGAACTCACGTCAACGGTTGCCGTTGTCGTTCGTCTTACAGATTGACCGCTTCAGAGGCTCTTGGCGTGGGCAGTCAGGGCATCTTGTCAAAGGCACGGGTCCATACTGCGGCCATGAAGAACAGGAGGTCGAAGAGAAACTAGGCATCACCCGCCTGCCGGAGAAGGGCTGCCGCTGGCGGAGAAGAAGAACAATGGGGCGTGAGGAAAGAAGGGGGAAGCAATGGCACGGGCGCGGGGCTGGCTCGGGCTCCCATTTTGCAATGGGCACCTGGGTAAGCTGTGGGTCTGGCGCACTAACGTGGACAAGTTGTGGGTCCCACGATGATCTGGATAAGTGGAGGCATGTCCACAGCGGGGCACCAACAGCGGCCCCACTTGCCAGCACCAACCAACGGTCAACTTAACGGGATTCCTCCCATCCGAGCTCCTTGTGAGAGTTTCAGACAAGGGCTTGGGCAAAACTGAGGAAAAACTAAGCGGCTGGGGAAAACTGAGCACAACTAAGGACCCGAGGGCACAAAAATAGAAATCCCTTTATTCTTTGGAAGACTTTGAAGGGGCACATGGTTAAATCCACCATGGCACCCAAGTCACCTGGTTAAATCCACCAAGATGACCCTATGAGGTTAAATCCACCACATGGTTTGAAGGAAAGGGGCACATGGTTAAATCCACCATGAGCACCAAAGTCACCTGGTTAAATCCACCAAGATGACTCCATGAGGTTAAATCCACCACATGGTCCTGAAACTATTTCTATACCAACTCATGACAAGGCATGGCATCATTTTCGATAGTAGTTTGCAATCCTAGCAAGTGGGGTTCAAAGGATGGCTACACACTACTAGGATCTAAACATTTCATAATACACTTGAAATTTTCATATCATGCATGGTATTGAAAACACAAATGCATATAATAAAGGATAGGTGGAAGCATGTGTGTCACTTGCCTTTTTGGAGTTTGCGATCTTTCACTTCTCTCAACAAAACACGTAGCTCTTCGTACAAAGCTATAACATAGAAATAACACAACATAAACACATCATACAATCCAAACATAATTAAACAAGACAAACAATTGAAAAGTGTTGGTTTAACATTTTAGATTTATTTAAGATACTGTGATAAGAGAGATATGGTAAGGTACTTGACTTGCAAGATATAGATTTGGGAGTTTGGATGGCAAGGTCAAATGATTAGAGAGAAATGAACTATCCAAGATATAAGTGATGAGTCTTTATGCTTTACCAAAGCATGAATAGAATTTTGATATGGCTCATGTGAATTGAATCAATTAGCTATCAAATAGTGCAATAGCAATACTATTGAATAAGTGTGACAACATTTACTCATAAATAGTATACATTACACTTAGGCATTGGGCAAGGGTTTTGTGGAACATTGAATTACTCAATTAACTCATTTGCAAATTGAATAGTTCAATACAGGTGAATAAGAATAAGTGAGCATGGGGTTGGATATAAAGGAATGATATTTGGGAGATAGTTCAGAAGTCCTATTGGGTATTTTGGAGTATGGATATGTGGTGTGAAGTGGAGTATATCAACACCATATTAGTAAGAACAAAACCAATAATTTGGGATACAACACATCTTATTCAATAACTCAATTGTAATTTGAATATATGTGAATTGGACAATGTGGTTTGATGTAGTAAGGATATTGAATCATAATGGTGTCAAAAATGATCTTGGTGAATATGTATGAATGATATTGAAAATAATGGTGTGTGCTTAGCCACAAGATTCTCTTGGTCAAAATGATTAACTTGGACTAGATATGGTCATGTCAATATATAAATTATTCTTTGAAGAAATCAAACTAGATTTGGGTGAGATGGTTGTTCAAAGATGATAATGTATTTGAATGATTCTAGACATATGAGCTATGGTGTAATGCATCTCAACACTAGGAGAGCAAAAGGAAACAATAAATAGGATATAGCACAACTTACTCAAATACTTAATTCGAATTTGAATAATATGTACTGGGTCAACAAGAACAAGATGGCATAATATTGAGTCAAGTTGAAATGTCAATATGGTATGGATAGATATGATCATAATATACACCTTTGCAATAGGAGTCATGTTGGAAAGAATTATAGAATTATAATTCTATAATGAAAATACTCAAATTCTCATATTTGAATTTGAATACTTGAAAATAGGTTCAAATATTTTGGGAAATGATGCTACTGGATATAGGTTTTCAATATCTTCCATATGCAAAAGGAATCAATTGAGTTGGGTTTATAGAATGTGATCTAGCTTAGATATACCCAAATCCACAATTTAAATTTGAATAATCTGAAACTATCCCAAATGCAAAATGTTACTGTACCATTGTGTTCTACATATTCCAAGGATTCCAGGAATATAAAGTTTGTTAAATTTGGCCAAGCAGATCAAGAGATATGAATTTGGGAAGTTGGTAGTATTTTCTGCCCAAATATCCGAAAATATCAATTGACTTGACACGTGGCGGATTCTTACAGGATAATACCCCTTCGTTTAGTGATCTAATTTTGACTGTTGGATCAAGATCTAAGGCCTAAAGGACGAAGATAGCTGCAGCTCATCGGATTAGATGCCGGAATGTTGCCGGAAACATGTCCACGGCGACGGCGGCGGCTCGAGATGTCGATGTTTCGGTGGTCTTCGATGTCGTTGGGGTAGTAGACGGCGTAAAGGATGTCAAGGAGAACACGAGGGACACCTTTTCTACCCCTGTTAAGACTCTTTGTGGTGGCAGCATGCGGATGGAGCGACGATGGCATCGAGCGGCGCGGCCAACTTCAACAAAAGGATGTCCAATCATGTCCTGGAGGTAGAAATCGACGAGGGGAGTCTTCTGGTGTGAGGAATCAACGAGGTGATCACCGAGGGTGACAAGATCTTGCGATGAACTCCAATTTGTGGCTCAGATTGGCATGGATATGACGGGATGTACAGAGAATCTCTAGGGAAACTTTTAGAACAAAAGTAAGGGAGGAGAGAAAGGAACACGCGGTGGTTCTCTCAGTTCTTCTTATAATGGTCGGAGGAGGGAGATCGGGAGGTGTATGTCACCGATTGGCATTCGGTGCGCGTTTGGGTTTGGGAGATTAAGACAATCAAATGGAGATTTAATTCCCTGAACGGTTACTCCATTTAATTTTCATCAGATTTCGTGTTTAAGTCGAATCGAAACGGTCACTAGATTTGATGGGAGGAGGAGGAGAAGAAGTAACTGCCATGGCTGTTGTAATGTACAGCTCTGTTAGGTTAGCTTCGTGCACGAGGAAGAAGAAGACATTGCCCTGGGTGGGCTTGGTCGGTCTAATGGGCCAGCCCAGTTGGGTCGGTTCCTTTTTATTTTATTCTTTTGTTTTCTTTTTCTGTTTCTGATTTCATTCATATCTTTTTCATTTTGGCTCCAAATAAGTTCAAACGAATTTCTAAAATTTTCTAAAATTCATAGCAACAATTTAAGATAGTAAGAAAACACTTTTCATAGTAAAACAAATTTTTAACTAAAACTTTTACAATTGGCCAAAGGGCTTTATTTGCATAATGCAAAACTAGGATTAGGGTTTTCAAAACAATTCTTTGAAATCAGGGAAAACACTTTATAAAATACTATTTTGAAATTCATTTTCAAACAAATTGTAAGTAATGCAAATTTTATTTAACACAAACCATTTTGTAAGATATTTCCTTTGCAAAATAGCTTGCATAGGTTTGAATAAATACAACATAGCATTTTGAAAATTCTATTTCCTCAAAACAAGAAATTCCTTCAAGGAATAATAGAAAGTTTTGAAATAGTTTTTTTGTAATAAAGTTTTTAATTAAACTCAAAGGTTTTAAATCCCTGTGATTTTTCAATCAACACAAACAAAACACATTTTTTTATTCCAAAATTTGATATAAAAACTTGGGATGTTACAATCATTTTGTTAGGAATACATTTTTTTTGATCTCAGTATTTTAGGAAACACATTTTCATGCATTATGAGGCATTTCTCTTCACCATTTAATGGAATATAGGAAATATCAATAATTCAATTTTGTAATCTAGGAACAATGGACAAATAGTTTGGATTGAACGATACAAATTACTTAAATATATATACGTATGAATATATGTTGGTAAGAAATCTACTGCATTATGTGAAGTAACAACCAGTTTTTCACTTTTTGTGGTATACTTACGGGTCCACTGAATTAAATTAAACTACTTGCCCCTTAGAATCGAGAAGTCTATGTGACAGGTCACAGCTACACCCGTATCTAGCTGAAAGCCTGTGCGTTGCCACGGACCTATAGATATACATTTTCATATTCCATCAATGCATTTATATTTCACTGCACGTCTCTTTTTTTAACCTCCCAAGAAGAGAACATGTTGTCATCATCCTCTACCCTGCCCAACTGTCGCATTTCCCCCTCAAAATAGAACAATAAAATAATTATACATAAATAATTAACTACTCAATACATTTAACAAAGAAGATCACATGATGCATGTTATTCCACTTTGAGTCAAGGCTCTTCTAAAGCATACCTCGCTCAACCGTTGCATATCACTCTTAAAACATATCATTAAAAGAAATATATATGAGTAATTAAAATTCAATACAATTTATTTTTGAAATCTTAAACAAGGTCACATGATGCATGGAATTCCATTTTGATTCAAGCAGCTACCAAAAATATACATGACACAAAACATTTCTGGCCACAGTAGTAGTTTGCTCCCATGTTCCCAGTTAGGCATTTAGAGATGCATTCCAGATTGATGGAATATTGAAATGCATGCGCTTAGCAGTCTGAAAAATAACTCAATTCACAAACCTGAACTTTAAATATTTTAGGTACTTGCAAAAATCTGCCAATATGAAGGCATCAACACAGGTATATCATGGCCGATTGTCTACATCTTCAGGGAACACTGGCATAAGAGCACACTCAGACATTGGCTAGGGAGAATTCAGTTTAACAAACAAATTCACACATTTTTGTTTTGAGTGATCTAGAGCTTTAGGACAGCAAATCTGGGTGAGCAGTTTTTCAGAATAATATACACCAACAGTGTATAAAGATTCAATGCAATCTTATTAATGTGTAATATTTTAGGGCCAAACATCCATTCTAATTTAGACAGGGCTACTAATTCAGCTATTGCAGTCATGTAGTTGAATTGCTATGCATAAACTCTTGGTCCTAACTCCTCCCAATCTAGTTCTTCTATTATCGTTCATAGCCAACACAAGACTACACTGGCCTAGATTGCATAGCTCGATTCCTTGAGGCTAGTGTGGTTCCTGTTATGGGCAGCTCTATGTTCCGGCACTTAACCATGTTACCCGCAGATCCCAAAATCCTTTGGCCTAGACTGCATACTGCTTATCCCCTACTTGTCGATTTTGATGTACTCGGTGAGGTTGGTGTTGCCGTTGTGGCAATCCTGGAGTTGTATCTTTCGCTGGAATCTACATATACATACATACATACATACAATATATAAAGCTGATGGGGTTTTGCACCCAAGTCAGCAAGAGAGTTTGAAGCAAATCCATCGGTTACTGTAGATTCACGTTTTCGTCCAATCACACGGTGACACGATGCACATTTACTGTTCACCCGCGCGATCTGGAGGATGCGTTTCCCATCTTCCTTTCCTTCGACGCGTGCCCACGGGAAAAATCTTGAAACGGACCCCACCTCACCGCTTCCTCTTTTTTGTCCCCCACACTGTCCACCGTGCTCCCACCTCCCACCGTCCCCTGCGGCCTTGCCATTGGATTCACCATTCCTTTCTCGACCATGCCCATGCCCGACGCCACGAGCGTCGCTGCCATACGACGCCGCTTACCGGCCGCTCCGCGCGCTGAGAGCCAATCTCGCTCCCTCCTCTTTCCTCCAAGGCGAGGCGCACATCCATGGCGCGGGCACGGCAGCGCTCCCCGACCCCTCCCTCATCTGGGCCAGCCGCCGGCCTGGCCTTCCTTCCCATCACGGGATACATCTTCTCTGTCCGTCTCTCTATTATTGATGCTCTCTCCAGATGCGTCGGCGGAACGAGCTCTAGAAGTGAAAGGGGGATAAGAAATATGGCCGCCACAGAGGAGCCGGGTTGAGAACAAGGGCAGGAGGTGGTGGGAGAGAGAGGCCAGCGACTGTGACGACCTCCGCCTCCTTCCACTGCCTCCCTCCTTTTAGGTCTTCTTTCTTCTCTCCCTTTTTCTTCCGGTTCTCTGTTTTCTTTGGTAGGCGTCATCTGATCTGTTTCTGTTGGTTCGTCTCTTGGTTGATCTGATTATATTTTCCTCAGATTCTCTTCCCACTGCATTCTGCTCTTTTCGTTGCCTTTTTATGCATTTTTTCTTTCTGCAGGTTGCTTACGAATGCACGCGGCGCTGCCGGACATCAACGAGGCTGCCCTCCTTATTCCTAGCCTCCTCCGGTTTCACGCTGTCGTCATGGGCTTCCGGATGTTAGCGTCAAACTGTCTTGTGGCCGAGGCGGTTCTTCTGCTGATGCGCGTCCAAGGTGGGTTAGGCCTCTTGGTCGTGGTTGAGGCAATATAGAAGATGATGCACAACCCTGGACGAGGCTATTAACTCCTGTTCTTTGTCCATTTGTAAGCAGACAAACATCGATCTTGCTTTTTGATTTACTCTTTGTATATTCCATTAATTTCATGCTCCTGGTACCATTTTTTCTAATGCAAGTTACGCCTTCTTGCTGTTACCAGAAAAATAGCGTTGATACAATCAGAAATGTGGTCTCGCATGCTAGCTTTTGGCTCAGCTGATTACTAGAAATACTGTTATGATTTGAGGCATACAAGGATTCCCTGGTGTACCATTTGTGGACATGGGAAGATGTCAGCTCTTTAAAATTATTGGATCCAGAAACGCTTATATCTGCATCAACTGATGAAATCTTCAAGATATGGAATCTGAACACGACTAACTCCAATGGTTATCTGCCTGTGCTTGCAGTCTGACATGAGTGGTCACACCAATGAGAAGGTATAAAATATTTGCTAAATTATTGTTTCCTTTTTTTGGACTTCTGGTTATCCAATTTTCGAGTTGGTGTATAATCAACCTCACTAAAATTTTCATGCAGATTTCTGTTTATGATGGATACGTACATGTCCATGGAATAATCACAATAGCGCTATGCTTTTGAAGGTTGATTTGTGTTGTGCTGCTTTGAGGTCCTTATGAAAATTAAAAAATAGTAATGCAATCCCTAAGATGCTGGACCCTATAATTAGTTGATTGCTATCTTCTCTCTCTATATATATTCTGAAGGAAATAACAAAAGGTGCCTTGGAACTGGATTTTAGTTTTGGTTTACCTTCAGATCTTCATCTTGCAGCTATGTGATTTTGTTTCTTGCTGCACCTTTAAAGTAGGAAGTGCATAGATCAATATATAAAACTGAATAATAGTTAAGTCTCACATTTAATTAGGAAGTCTTACTTTTTTGTCTTTCTCCTTATCAGCACAAGATATGATTGTGATTCTGTTTAGGCATAGTATTACAAGTTTGTGTGGCGTGTTTGTGCTACAGATTTATTTTGGTGATGTTTTGATTTAATCACAGCTGTATACATTTGCTACTTTTGAATGTAAACCAGTTTTGTTTGCTTTAGATAATGGAAGAATATCAGGTGATGGATGCCATAGATTCCTAAGCTCATTACTGAATCTGGGTATCTTTTCAAGGACAACCATGTTTCGTGTACTACTCTGGCCAATGTTATTTAAATTTAGTAAGACTAACTCTTGGAGCGTTAAGGAACTTATGTCATTCATGGCAGAGAGGGCAGCTGAGAGGGTATTCAAGATTCATTGTATGCAAGAAGGTAAACATGTTCAAGGAATAAACAAACTCTGTTTTGGTAAATCACAGTTGAGCTATTTCCTTAAAACACATAGTCAAACAATTTTAGAATTTGTTCTCTTTATTACTTTTCAGTCTCTTAAGATATTTCTGAATTTCTTTTTGCACAACAGAGGAATATGTCAAACAATTTTAGATTAATCCAAACTTTATCTACATGGTACAATGGCATGTTTTTTAGAATATAGTACAACAGTCACATGTTCTATATTCTACATTACTTTGTTGCTTTCTGCATTGCTGAGAGAATAAATGTTTATGGTATAGTCCTTTCATAAACTTTTACATGTGTATATATTCTTAAGGGCGTTCAGGGAATTTGTGAGACTAAAGTAGATAGTACACTAAAGTTGCCGGTCAATAGAAGTGTGGAGGTACCATTTTTTACACCTTCCCATGATTATATTTTTGTGTTGTTTTCACTAAATTATTTGGAAAAACATATAAATTATATTTTATTTTATTTTTCACATTTGAGATGCAAACGTTGACACCAGATCATGCTCATTTTCATTTTTACCAATGCAATCACAGAACGCTTTTTCCTCTCACATTCTTCTGCAGTAATAACTAAATCTGCATATACTGCATTGTTGGTAGCTAATTTCTAAAGCACCATTCATATGGTAGTAATAGTGCTCAAGTTAACCATTTTTGCTAGGTATATGTTGACTTTGTTCCATTTATGCCCTTTATTTTTGTTACCACGTCATAATTTGTTTACAAAAGATAACACAGTAAAGGATGTATTGTCTGTTTTTGTTTCCCCTCTTCCTCCATGACCCATATATTCCATATCTATTTCATTCTTATGTTCCTTCATCTTCATGTACTCATTTCTTCCATGTGTTGCAAAATGCATAGGAGGATGTTAGGAATTTAGTTGTAGGTGCAGTTAGGCAAACATTGTTTGTAGACGAGCATCTGGAGCTCTAAAGTTAGATGATCAATTGGTGAGTCAACAGACGATGTATCATTTACCTGCGCTACTCATGTGAATATTTATGGCCGTGTGCATCACCTGATGCAGAAGAGGGGGGGGGGGGGGGGGGGGGGGAGGTATTTCCCATTAAAAAAAAAACTCATGTGAATATTTGGTTATTGCAAAATGGTATGTTCATTATTTATTCTCTATGTTGTTGCAGTTTGCTTTCAGCATATTTCTATTGTTTAATAGTACAGAGTAGTATTTTTTTTTACAGAAAGATAATATTAACATTACCGGTCCAGTACAACATTACATTGCTCATCAGTAGAGAGCAAGACCCAGATGTGCTAAGGTGCACATAACTAATAAAAGATGGCTGTAACTCACGCCAAAGATACAGAGTAGTATTGAATGGTAGGTTAGAATGCAACCTCGACTCAAAATAGAAAGATATGTTAGGATGCAACCTTAACTCAAAATAGATAAAAATTATTTTGTTAGGGCTATTGTGCCGACGAATTGCTCTCTAACCTATAAACTTTCTCATGTAAGATGAAGCTGTTGGTGAGAGTTGTTCCTTCGCTCTACTGCAGAGGCTGCCTCGCTGCGAGTATAGTGCACACATCAAGGATTTGATGCCTACCTATACTATGTCATGCCCAATTTTGTATTCAAAGGTAAAAAATTATGAGCTCAAGAGTATAACTATAGTCGATGGAATATTTTGATGAAGGCAAAATTGCCACTGCATTTGACTCACTTATCATTTTAGTTTTGGTGTCCAAAATGTGTTACTCTTGCTTAAGCCTATTTCCCCGGGTGTACAGGAAATATAGTAATACAGTTAGATTCATACACGGGTGCCATCACTGATGAAGACATAGTGTTCTTTATAGATCTTTCTTACTTCAGCTGTTCAGCATGGCTCTGCCAAAAGTAGTCTCACAGATCCTCCCTCAAGTGAAACAATAGTACTATAACATTGTCTTGATTGTCCAGTAGACAATCAAGTAATATCCTTTCCTTCAAAAAACAAAATATATTTGAATAAGCCAATCAGAGATAATGTTCTTTTGAAGCTTTTGTTGCTCTTAGGTTTGGAAGCTCTGTTTTGTTTTCCTATGTGTTTTCCTGTATGAAGAAGGTGCCTTTGAACGGTAATGATTTGGTTGCTATCTTCTTATTTTTCAGAGCAAGGCATACCTGCTGATTTTCGAGTCCGAGTGAAGCTGCTAAATGATAACACATTTCTGTTGCATCTGGCTCAAGATTACCCCTTTATGTTTCTGCATAAAATGCTGTCTATGTCTTTCAAGGAGTGGATTGATAAGAGGTTGTGTTGATTCAGCAGACCCTGAGATTGTTTTGAGCCCTTCTTCCTTAATGGAAACACCACAACAATAAATGATACCGCCTCAGACCTTGGCAATGCAATTGCTAAATGTAAGTGCATTGCATGGTGTATTTCTGTTGAAGTCATACAAGCTATGTATTGCATCAGCAGTGTGCATCAGAATAGCCAGCCCCTATGTAAGGCAGGTCCATCCACTATGTAATCCAGTAGAAATGCATACAGGCGTTGTCTGGATCAGTCCAGTAGCTAGGAACATGTATCCTCGCTTCTGACCCAGTTCTGTAAGAATGTGTATTGGTGCCGTATGGTTTAGTCCAGTAGGAATATTATCGGCCCCATCTTTCGAAGCACCAATGTAAACACATGCTATTATATATATGCAGCAATATCTTACTATTCTCACTTATATTATCTAATTTATCTTGCCTCTTACTACATATCCAGATTGATTCCTTTTTTCAGTACATATTAATGTTGAAAAATTAATCGAACTTGATCTTCTATGATTGTCAATCTAAAAAGGTAGCACCAAGGGCGCGGCGTGCCGCTGCGCCTTGCTTCCTAGTACCGAACTATGACCAGCCACCAGTTCGGCTCCTCATGTGCAGCCTATGAACTCAGGGATGCGATGAGATAAAGGAGCCAATGGGATGAGCTTCGGCTTGGAGGCTAGGGCGATCTGATGGTCGTCCACTCGTCCATCTCCTGCGAGGTGGTTACCTCGGCATCGACCAGTAGAGCGGAGGACATCGTGCTCGGAGGTGGACGCGGGGCAACAGGGCAGGGCGGAGATCTCCCCGCCTGTCGGCGGGGCAACAATACAGCAGTGGGTGATGCAGGGGTTGCGCGAGACGGCTGCGACCTCTGTTGGGCCGACGCACCTTTCTGGAGCTATTGCTGTCCGCCATGATCCGGCCGAGGCCCTGCAGCAAGCGGTCTCGACCCGGCTGCGACCTGGCTTCCACCGTCGCTATGTGCCTCCTCCGACGCTGTCCTCCCCTATTCCTCCTCGTGTGCGGCGGCCGCCTGCTTCCTCTGGCGAGGATCCCTGAGCCCACCACCTTTCTGGACTCCGGCGTTGCCGCCTCGCCGGCCCTGCCCTGGCTGCCTGTAATCTCGCGCCCGATGCCTCCTGGCGTGGTAGCGCCCTGCGGTATGGAAGCGGGCATTGACACGGTTTTCATGTTCGGGAAGGACACCGGTTTATTTGACATATGAAACTTTTGGTTTTTTATATACCATGGTTTTCTGACCATTACGTCCTCTAGCCATATTATTAGTAGAGACAAAACCGACAAATAAAAATATAACTTGGTGTTAAGTGTAAAATTCATTGTTTCACCAAATTTCACATGCTAGCTACTGTCGTTTAATTTTCTTCCTTATAAACTTAGTTGTTGAGAATAAAGCATCTCTATGATCTATTATGGCATTTCCAATGTATTTAACCTCAGTGCTCGGGCCTTCACCAAACTTCACATGCTAGCTCCATCTTAGTTGGGAAAACCATGGTGTGATAATACGGTCACGGCCTTAAAAAGCAAAAAAAAAAAAAATCCCGAGTCCTTTGTCTATTGCTACCCGTCTTTTTCTCATATACACGTTCGTTCTTGCCAAAATATTTCCACACACTATGATCTATAGTTACCCTTACGGATGCATACATGTGAGCAACCCTAGGGCAAATGCTTTCAGGCTGGTCATAGTGAGTATTACCGTATCTTAGTATCATGCATATGATTTTATATATGATATTACCTCAGTAATGTATGGTATTATAAAGTAGTATTATATACTTATTGAATTTATTGATTTGTACTATCTCAATGCAACTTTATGTATAACATTTACTTCACATTATTTTTTCTTGTAATCTACGCTATGATACGGTATCTACCTATGATACTCTAATTCCCTCTCTCTTCATTAATCAACTGTCATGTCAGTTTTTTTATGGGTCTTGTTTGCATGATACTAGCACTATGGTTAGCCTCAGAGAATGAGCCAACTGCCTCACTTCTTGGGGTCGATTACTTTTCATCTTGAGATGGGCACACAAAAAGTAGATATGACACCAAAACCTAATATTTGAATAAAAAATATTATAATATTTGAATCCAAAAGATTATATAGAATTGTCAATTCATTGCGAATGATCGCTTATTTATTTTAATTCTTCACATCTTTACCATATACTAGTGTATGCCAGAGTAGAGATTTTAGGCTCTCAGGGCACCGGTGATCACATCTACAAGTTTTTAAAAACGCAAAAATTCTGGATGTAGCAATGACTTATCCCACAAAAGTGCAAAATATAAATTTTCAGGTACTTTGTATTTTTAGGAACACAAAAATAACAAATGTGTTGATCTGATGATGTATGTACATATTCAAATCGGCAAATTTATCATATTTTTTCATTTTTGTGTAGCTCGTAATACAAAGAATTTTGCATTGAAAATTTGCATGCTTGTAGGTTACGCCATTGAGTATGTCCATATTTATTTTCAGATTTTTTTGAAACTTATAAACATGATTTTATAAAAACAATTAAACGAAGAGATCACTGAGCCAAAATAGAATTTAGAAGTTTTGGAAATTCTGGAAAAATATGTTGATAGAGGTAATAATGCATAATACAAGGGTATAATAATTTAATCTGAAATACATTATATTACAGGCTACACAAAAAGACAAAATCTGACAGGATATGAACACACACCTAGATCTATAATTTGTTTATGTAGAGTAGAATATAAAATATTTTTTATTGGTACCTTGCATACTTGAAATGTATATAATTGCCTATATCTACATATGTTTTCCAAAAAAAATGAAACCTATAAAATGCATTTTTCACATATTCAAAATAAAGGGCTCCCATGAGCCTGTGAGCCAAATCGACGCATAGTGTGACAGTCAAATCATTATGGAGCAGCTGGTAACAAACCGGAGCAGACACGGGCCATCTGGTTCAACATTTTGAGAAGGGTGGTTGCTTAGCTAGTAAGGTAGTGGAATACGTTCCCTTAATCATGACAACGAGTTAACCTGTATTCTCTCCTAGACTCCTAGCATCTTTTTTTTTTAATAACGGAGACGGGTGTGAAGCACTCGACGAACTGCTTTCATTATCGTCAGTGAAGCGCAAATTACACAAAGGCACCCAAAGGAAAAAATTATAACGCAAGAGGACCTAGAAAGACCATGAAAAACACCATCAAGTCCAACTCCAGTAGCACTTCCATCGCCGACGACGCCATGCTCACGGCAAGCAAGATCACATCCAGGGACGAACCATCAGAACAGCACGAGAACGCCGAGATGAAGCAGGCTGGAAAGGAGCGATTGCCCTACAGTCATTGGGTCTGGCGGGACCATGAACCTTGCCACTAAAACCCGTCGAAGAAATGATGCCGAGCCGCTTCTCCACCAGAAGACACCTTTGCAGAGCTCACCTTCAACTTCAAGCCACCATGGCTTATCGGAGGCAGGGGAGCAACACCGACGCACCCGAGGCGAAGAAGCCAACGAACCACCTCCAATCGATGCAGAATAAGCGGACTACACCGCATCTCCCCCTCGCCGCCATGGCCAGCCAGGCGAGGCGCCGCCAGCCACCCACCACACCCCTCACCGCTCCTCCTTGCCACCATGGCCGGCCAAGAGGGGGGGGGGGGGGAGGGGGGACAGAGCCACAACTCTAGAAGGAGGCCATCGATGACAACCTTATTCAAAGGAAACGGTCCTCTCCAGCACAAGCTTCTCCGACCAGAGAAGAAACCGACGTCGAAGGAGAACCCTACGAAGCAAGATCTGGCCACCCAAGATCTTCTCCCCGCTCCAAACTACTAGGCATAAAGCCCAAGACCTACCGTAGCTACTACTCCGGCGCCTCTCCTCCGCCATCTTTGGCCGGCAAAGCCGTTGGAGAGGCTCGGAATCGGCCCGGCAGATGACGGGGGAGCTCAAGTACTGTAGACGAGGATAGAGAGAGAGGGGATAAGAATGGGGGGGTGGGGGGGGGGAGGGGTACCCACCCAGTTGCACCGGAGGCTCCTTGCATGATTTATTTATTCCTTAAGCATGAACGGCACTAACAGAAACAACACTAACAAATCCCTGTTATACATGCAATATATCCATGCATGGAATTTCTATAGAAACCTTTGTGGGACCCCAAAAATCTGTATATTGAAAAGTTCCATTTCAGGCCTAGAGAAAGAAAAAACGCTTGAGGCCGTGCACGTGTCTCCCTTACCACACGCCACCCACCTAACAACGTTCAAGTCGCCATAGACTTGTTTCGGCTGCCCCGACGCTTCTCGTCCATCGGTGCTTGGAAGCGCGGTAATTAATTAGAATGAAGCCGCCCCGGTTTTAATTCCAGTGGTGTTCTTTCTTATCAGGAGGAAACGGGGATCATGGGTTATGCTGTGAAAAAATAAGAATCTAACTACTTCCAATATTTTCTAACCCAGATATTAAATTTTCAAACGACCTAAATCTCTGACACAACCATGTCGGCATGATGTTGGACATTTCCATGATACGCATCTCTAACTGAAGTTTCCGATGCGTCCCATTTCTAAAGGGTGTCAACTAATGATGCTGCGTCAATTGTGTTGGCCAATATTCTCTCCTCTTAGACTTGTCCATACTGCCACTATGCGAGATTGCCTGGGTTTTGAGCATCTTTTTTATCGGATGTCCCCGAAGGGACAGTTTCGAGCATCTTTTGCTACAGGAGGAAGCTAGTTATTTGTAGACTAGGTCTTAAGTGTTGATAACAAAAAATATAACTTCGTGTTAAGTGTAATATTCATTGCTTCACTAAACTTCACATGCTAGCTGTTGTCCTTTTATTTTCTTCCTTATTATGACCATAGTTGTTGAGAAACAAATATCTCTATGCTCTAATGTGGCATCTCCAATGTATTTAACCTCCATGCTCAAGCCATAAACGTCGGCCTACACCTCATCCAACGGCCACCGTCGGTATAGCACCGTCGGCAAAGCTGGCATCGGCGTAGCCGGTCAACCGTCAACCTAGCGTCAGCCGTCGACGTCTCAGATTTGTGCCAATAGTTTTATGTAACCGTCGGCATAGCTTGGCTAACGGGTGCCCAGGGAGGTTGATGGCATGGCAACCTATGCCGATGGCAATGCCTTCGTCCTACCTAACTATGGCAGCACCCGGTAGCTCTAGAGAGAAGATCTGTCCCGAGGACACTGCCATCAGCATAGGTGTGCTGACAACAACACTTTCGGCACAGATCTTACTAGGAACACCGTCGACGCTCCGTTTCCGTCGAAGACAAAAAGGCCGCGTGGCACCGACCTGTGCAAAAGGCCGTTTGACGTCGATGGTGGTGTGCTACCAACGGTGGCCATTGGCTTTGCTTGCTCTATGCCGACGGTGATTTTCTGGCCGTGGCCCATGGGCCTTGGTTGGCTATGCCGACGGCCCTGACATTTGGTCGTTGGCATTGCTGCAGCCCGTCAGAACCTCAAGTTGTTCCCGTAGTGCCCAGGACGGTAGATTTACCAAAATATGCAGTGTGACAGACACTATTCTTACAAGCGCAGCTGATGTCAAACTGGGGCAGGCGCAGGCCATTGGTTCAAGATTTCGAGAAGGGTGGTTGCTAGCTAGTCGAGTACGATCCCTTAATCATGACAACGTGTTAACCATTTCTTTTTTGAGCTACTCATTCATTTTTTGACTACTAACACAGCCCCGCGTCGCCCTCCTCTGGCGACACGGGGGGAACCCTAGCCGCCGCCGCCTCTAGCCACCTCCACTAGCCCTCCCCCGTATCGCCGCTGCCGGAGGGGCCACCGGCGAAGCCGTGCGTGCCCCAGGGAAGGTGGCGTTAGGGCACTTCTCCCCCCGACATGTGACGACGGAGCAGTGGGCAAACACGGAGGATGCGGGTAGCGGGAAGATCCAAGAGGGTGTGCGGTGCGGCTGTGGGCCAGGAGGGCAATCGGGCGGTGCATTGTGCTGGGCTAGCAGTGCGCGGCAGGGTGATGCAGCTGGAGGCGTCGGTGTCGGTTAGCTCGCGCCGGGGTGGCACCCCGGGGATGAATTGTGGCTCGGAGGTGCAGCGAAGGGTGTTCGGTTGAGGCCCGGTGAGGGTCGCAAGCGTGCGGCACGGTGGAGGCCTGGCCCCCTGCTTGGCCGTGGGTTTCTTCTCTGCCAGATCTCGATCTGGCAGGTCCTCTACCGTGGGCGGGCGTGGTGGCTGCTCTGGGGCCAGTGCGGCAAGGTGAAAGTGATGGGTGGCTCAGGTGGTTGTGTTGCTGGTCTTCCGATCCGATCTGGACCCGTCGGTGCTCGGCAGTGGCAAGAAGGTGGTCTAGAGCTGCCTCAGTTGTGGTTGGCGCAACTATGGCCTGGAACCATGGTGGTCCTAGGCCTCGGGAGGTGCTCCTATGTTCCCTGGTGGCATGGAGCTCAATAGGGCACATCGGCTCACTGCGTCCGGCGGTCATGTTGTGCCTGGCCGCAGGTGGTCTCCGTGAGGTGCGGCGGTTGGTGCTCCTTCCTCTTCCTTGGTGGGAGCTGTGGGTGGTTGCTGCGGAGCGGGTTGTTCTTTGCGGTGGTGAAGAGGTGCACGGTGGCTGCTCCGTTGTGCTGGACGGAGGTCTTCACGAGCTGATCCGAGTGAAAACCTGTTCTTGGCTGATGGCCGAGCTGGCAATGGTGGTGCTTCTGGCTCCATCCCCTTCTTGAAGGCATCGTCAAGGTGAAGCTCTCTACCTTCTGCATTCTCTGAGGGAAACCCTTGATCTGTTCATCGGATGATGGCGGCGCTCCAGCATCATTTCCCTCTTGGGGGCATCATCCTTGGAGATGTGCATCGGCCGGAGGGACCAGTGGTTGGATTCGGTGGAGGGTGTAGGGTTCCGTGCGGATGGCTTGCGTGGCAATGATGATGGTGATCAGCGATGGTGTGATTGCGACAGTATCTTGTTAGTCAGATTCTCTTCCGGCGTGTTCGACTCGTCCTCCTCCTTGACTTCCCTTCATATGAAGTCGGAGCTGCAGCCTAGGGGGCGTGTGGCGACGATGACAGGCGATGGGCGGTCTCGGCCTGAAGACTTTCGTCGACGCTGGTCCTGGACATTTTCTCCCCGGAGCCCATCTTCAGAATCAGAGCTGCCAGTCTTCTTCACGATGAGTCGACTGTTTGGCATGGGTCGGCGTGAGCTGGTAGCCATGTTGGCCGGGTGCGCCTTGGGGGTCTTGTGTGGCCTTGGACATGAGTTGTGTATTGTTGGAGGTCTTGTATGGCCTTGGGCATGAGTTATGTGTTGTTGGGGTGCGCCTTGGGGGTCTTGCTTGACCCGTTTGTATCTGTTTTTGCTTGGTTTCCACTTAAAAAACCAGACACTTTCTTCTTAATTAATCGAATGGGGCAATGCTTATTAGCTCCATTTCATAAAAAAGTATTCTCTCCTATACTATAGTACCATTATTTCTTTCCTTAAGCACGTGCAACACTGACAGAAACAAGTTGAGTGTTTGGTGGGGGCAGGGACACCGTTAGACACAATAGCAAATCCTTGTTATGTACATGCAATCGATCCATGAATGAAATTTTCAATGAAGACCGAAATACACGTGTATATATTTCCGTTTCAAGCCAAGAGCAAGACAAAACGCATGAGGCCACAGTTACACTCTCCCTTGCCATGGCTGAACCTTGCATGTTGTGTTGTCGTGGAACGGTTGCTGCCCTGGTGGCTGGTGCATTGTCAGTTCGTCACATCGTAGCAAGCACGTCTGTCGTAGCAGCGCGGTTGAAACCGTGGAAGCACTTCACATGCATGGTTGGTTGTTTGGTCTCTTTTTGCATCCGCCAGCTCGGCCACTGACTGCTTCGGCCGCTGCCATGTTTCTCATCGATCAGTGCTTGGAAGCGGGAGCGCGAGGTAATCAGATTTAAGCAGGCCAGGTTCCTGATTCTGGTGATGTTCTTTCTTAGCAGGAGGAAACGGGGGGCTCATGGGTATCCTGAGAGCATGTATAATAGTAGAAAAGACATGTCTTCACTTAGCCTTCTACATCATTTAGAGAAAGTAAAAGATATAGCTTGTACAATACATTATCTCTTATTGTCATCTCTAACAATTAATGTAATATAGTTATTTTTAGTAAGAAATTAATTAGCTAAGGGAAGACACATGGTACAATGCATAAAAAACCTTCTTTAATTTTTTAAGAAATCATCCCTTAGCTAAGAGAAGGCAACATTCTCTTTCTTATTTCTCTCTTCTAACTAAATAAAATTTCTACGTGGCACCTCTAAAGGAAGTCTGACGTCACCCCATTATACGTACCCTGAGAGAAAATGAGAATCTACCTGCTTCCAGTAGTTTCTAACCCAAATCATGAATTTCCGTACGACCTGGATCTTCGGCACAACCGTGTTAGCACACTATGGGACTTTCTTGGTGTGACCATCTCTAACTGAAATTTCCGATGTGTCCCATTTCTAAAAGGTGTCAACTAATGATATTCCGACCATTGTGTTGGCCAATGTTCTCTCCTCTCAAACTTGTCCATACTGCCACTATGCGTGATCGCCTCACGCTCGAACATTGCTACTGAATGTGGCTAGTTATTTATATATAGGCTAGGTCTTATGTATTGTCAACAACAAATAGACTGGGCGTTAAGTGTAATATTCATTGCTTCACCAAACTTCACATGCGAGCTGTTGTCCTTTTATTTTTCTTTCTCATGACCATAGTTGTTGAGAAGTGGTTGGGCTCATAGCTCAGTGGTGAGAGCACAGTGGCGCCTCCCAGGCATCCCGACGTGTGTCACACATTTTCTTCTTAATTAAAATACCGCAGGGCTCCTCCTCTGTTGGTCACCTTTTTTAATTGTTGAGAAATAAACATCTCTATGTTGTATTATGGAGTATCAGTGTATTTAACCTCAGTGCTCGGGCCTTCACCAAACTTCATATTCTAACTCCATCTTAGATGGGAAAACAACCATGGTGTGATGATACGGCCACAGCCTTAAAAAGCAACATATCATTTCCCAAGTCCTCTGTCTATTAATTCCCATCTCTTTCTCGTGGTTTTTGTCAAAATATTTTTCCACACACTATGGTCTATAGGTACCCTTACGAATTTACATGTCAAACCCTAGGCCAAATGTCTTCGCAATATTAATATATTTCCCTTTATCGAAAAAAGGGCAAATGTCTTCGGGCGTTGAGCCAACTACCTCATACTTGGGGTCGATTACTTTTCATCTTGAGATGGCCACACAAAAAGTAGACGCAGCTCCAAACCCTAATACTTGAATCCAAAAGATTATAATGCTTGAATCCAAAAGATTATATAAAACTTTCAGTTCATTGCAAATGATGTCTTATTCATTTTAATTTCTTCTCATCTTAACTATAATAGTGTAAGTGTATACCATGAATATGTAGTGACCAAGTAGCGCAGCGAATCATCTCCATATACAGGTCCTGAAGTCCTGAAACCCTTTTCTTCTGAACGCATCCAATGCCTCCGAAAATCCCAATAAAATGCTCAACTATATGAAACATCCATCCAGACCTAAAGTAAGCAAAACGATTTGTCAGACGGTAATTTTTGTACATATAAAAAACATACAGAATTATGAAACTTACCAGTAAAAGGTTTGCAGCCTTTAAGAAATCTTGCAGTCATTGGGTCTAATACCAGGCTCACAAACCTTTGCAGACCATTCTACCTGTTGCCTTCCAACCTTCACATGATTAAAACTATTGTCAACATTGACTTGTGAACCAGCCATAAAAACGAGAAATCCTTTTTCAGTGCACTTTGCTATTATTATGTATATGCAGTTCATGGGATACCTTTGTGAATCTTTTTGCATTTCTTCTGGATCCTCTTACATATCTTCTAAAAAATCTTCTTCCTACATGGTCCCCAATTAACCACACAAATTAATCAATAAATATAGAACACTCTCGCAGGCGGCAAGAAATACATCACACCGCCGACACTAACGGTAGGCAGAAGGGGTTTTGCATCTACATACCAAGATCTTGTCTGTGTGGTGGGTGCGGTCGCAGATCTCATCATTCAGGTTGGCCCCGACAAGGATGACTACATGGATGGGGAGAAATCACGGTGGCGACCTGGTAGTTGGAGAAGATGTGGAGGTGGACCACGGGGTGGGGTGGACTGCGATAAATCACCAGGTGCTGCCGTCTCCCCATACATCTCGCAGACGGCAGGGTATTTGACGTTCTCACCGTCACGACGGCAAGCTGGTAATGGGAGAAGAGGCGGAGGCAGACCACGGGGCGGGGCGGATGCACACGAGGGGAACCAGAATGTGCCGCCGCACGGAGTTTAGGGCAAAGAATTGACAACATGGGCCGAAACCCTAGCACCTCCGCCAGAAATGGAGACATAAAATGAATGAGAAAAAGAATACTACCATAAGTGCAATTACCAGACTACCCTGCGAATACCTGGATGGGAATTTTAAAATTAGTGAATTACCCAGAGTACCTGCGGGACATATTATACTACTCAAAAATCTAAGTAGTAAAACGAAACTGGACCATACGATCGAGGCAAATGGACGGCCCATAACGGTTTAATGCATCCTAAAATGTCCCTATTTCTTTCCCTAAGCATGTGAACCGAGGCGTACCCCGATGGCAAGCAAGATGATGATACCTGCTATGCCCGCCTGCCCGCCTGCCCGCCCGCCCGCTCAAGTTCAAGTGAACATACCAATATTCTTCTAAATAACTACTTGGAGGCCCTTCTAAACCTTCAAGTCACATTTTTTTCCCCTAAGTACGTATGGCACCGATAGACACAAGCCGGCAGTTGGGTGGGGGCAGGGGCAGCGTCGCAACAGACACACTAGCAAATCCCTGTTATCTTCAGGCAAGGCGAAAATCTATCGTATATAGCGAATTTCCCAGGCCGCCTAACGTTCAAGTCGCCTTAGACTTGTGGCTAAACCTTGCATGTTGTACCGTAGTATAATAGCTGCTGCCGCCGCTTGGAGATTTGTGGTGGATTGTCGGTTCGTCACATGCACATCTGTCATAGCAACCCTGTTGAAATCGTGGAAGCACTTCACATGGTTGGTTGTCCTGTTTTTTCATCCGGCAGCTTGACCACTGACTGCTTCGGTTGCCCCCATTTTTCTCTTTGATCAGTGCATGGAAGCGGGAGTGCGAGGTTGCCCGGTTTTGATTCCGGTCATGTTCTTTCTTATGAGGAGGAAACCGGGCTCATGGGTTTTACTCTGAAAACATGAGAATCTAACTACTTCCAATCTTGCAAGAGCTCTAACACTGGTGGAAAAAAGGCCTTCAATCCCAGTTTGTAAAGCCCATTAATCCCGGTTTTCGCAACCGGGACTAACCATGCGGGACTAAAGGCTCCAGCTTTTAGTCCCGGTTGCTTACGAGCCGGGACCAATGGTCCTCCACGTGGCCCGGGACATGTGCAGCGGCTGGAGGACCTTTTGTCCCGGTTCGTAACAGGGACCGGGACTAAAGGTCCATTCGGAATAAAATTGTATTTTCTGTTTCGGAATTTCTGTATTATCTTTATTTCTTTATTTCTCTATTATCTAATCTTCTCTATCCTCATATCTCATATCTAATTAGATACTTATAGCTCTCACTCTATATCTCAAATCAATTACAAGTACTTGTCTCACTTCCCGGTCGGTCACCCATCCTCACACTGCTCCACCCTTAGCACGCTTAACTTCTCCATTCCTTCCCTGCTAGCTCCCAAGACTGCGCTCGCGACTTATTGATAGAAGTATGCTACCAATTCTATTAACCTATACAATTTGGTAATATATAATATTACTTTTTTAAATTCCAAATAAATTCACAAAATAAGAAACAATGATTACGAATAATAAGCACCAATGAATTTCAAATATTCTTTATATATAATTTAATTATTAATTTTCAGATGATTAAAATATTCAAAAAAGCCAAAATACTTGAAAAATCACAAATTCGAAAATTAATAGACTTTGTTAACCGAAACAAAGGGAGTACATTTTTCCAAACATACTCATCCAATATGGCTCAAATGAATTGTACATTTTCCAATTGCTCATCCAACATTTTTCCATACATATAATCATCCACCTAATTATTAAGGTTAAGACGATCAACATTGCTATTGTAGCCCTTTAGCTTCCAGAATCTCCTAGCTATCTCAAAGCCTAGGCGAGCGTCTAAAGCGGCATATTTTAGTTGGTTCATGCTCAATGGAACTTTTTCCCAACCAAAAATTAGATCATCTTCTTCATCATCTTTTTTTTTCTTCTTCTTCTTCTTCTTCTTCTTCTTCTTCTTCTCCCTTCTTCTTGTACTTCTTCTCCTTCTTCTTCTTGTCCTTCTTCTTCTTGTTGTCCCTCTTCTTCTTCTCAAGATGTGTCCCAATAATAGCATTGGCCAAATCATAGAGACTCGGCGTTGGCTTGCTAGTGGGGTTTGGGACAACTTTTTGAAGATCATACGCGGACGGAATAACAATTCCGTATGGCCATAGCATGCGTAGATCGTTGTTGATAGCCGCGCCACAAAACTTGATGGTGGTGTCCTTCAAGAAGTCCTTGAGTAGTTGCGGCACGGCATTGGCCTTGCAAATTTGAAAGACCAATATCTCGTACTCCACCGAGAGTTGAAGGACGGCGGCACGTTGAGGGTGCGCGTGAGTGGTGAACTCACAGTCCAAGCCCATGCACTTGACCGGTGCGTCGTCGAGGAACCGGCGCTTGACGGCGCGGATCCACTTCTCCACCCTCGAAGCACGGAGGGTCTCCGTGATGGTGAAGTTCATCTCTTCGATGACCACGTGGTAGATCCGAGACCGGGGCCAATGTTGCTCCTCCATTGTCGCCGAGGGAGAGCTCACGGGCGCCGGCGGTATGGTGATATGTGGGAGTGGTTTTGGGGAAGAAGAGAGGCTAGATGTTTTGGGGGAAGAAGATGATCAAATGTGAGTGATTTATATAGTGAAAGAGGGAGGAAGATGAGAGGGCACGCCGGCGTGTGTGAATGCAGGCGAGTTCCAAGGCCGCCGGCGCCGGTTCCCGATCAGCGTCGTAATGTCGATCGGTATCGAAGCGTCGTCGATCGATAACTGGCGCGAAGTGGCGGTTTGTTTGAACGGGTGATTGGTCCCGGCTCGTGGCACCAACCGGGACTAAAGGGTACTACGAGCCGGGACTAAAGGGCCATGGGGCATTAGTCCCGGCTGTTAGATGAAACCGGGACTGAAGGTCCCTTTTGAACCGGGACTAATGCCCCCTGGCCCACATTTTCAAATGAACCGGGACTGATGGACCCTTTAGCCGCGGATCGAATTTGGTCCGAGACAAATGCTCCGAATAGAAGCCCGTTTTGTCCACTAGTGTAAGCTCCCTAGGCGTTGAGGGCCTCGGACGAATCGGCTGGTCACTTTCGCTGGTCCCGCTTAGATCATTTTTGGGCCCACATGTCGGTTTGACACGGTAGGGAAATGTGCACGGAACGACACCGCATGAACACATCGGCGACACCACCATGCCGCGCATTCCATCCCACCTAATTCTCTAGCTCTCTCTCCCTTTTTCTGCCGGCGAGGCGATGGCTAGCAACGAGGACACATACGAGCCTAGAGGAGCAGCGCCGCCGGGCCATGTGGCCCTCGGCGTGTGCCGCCCCACCGACGAGGACGCGTTACGGCAGCGCTGGACAGGATGTTCGCCGCCGCCCATCACCCGCTCGAATGGGGAAGAGCTCGTCCGCGTCTTCCTCCCCTTCCGCGCTGTGGACCCGTCTGGTGTGGTCGATTTGAGGTCGTCGCCGTTCCTGTCGGCATCGACCACGCGCGCACCTGGATCGATTCGTTCAGGAAAAAGAGAAGAGATAGGAGGCTAGGTTTTGGGCCTCCCGTCGGCGGCGATGGGCGGCGGCTCTGCTGCCTCTCTGATGAGGTGAAGGATCCCGCTTAACACTGCTCAAGGTCTTGCTCAAATTTGTTTGCCATGGGTAGCTGTGAACCCTTTGATGCCACCATCCCCGCTGCCTTCTTACGGATCTCTCGACGAACCGGCTGGCTCTGTGAATGTGGGGCGGATGAGCTGCAGAAAGTACTCCAGCGGCGGCTTCAATTTCGTGCGACTCCAAGCTCCCCTACCAAACAGTAAGGTGCGAGGCCATCTCTCATCCCCCTATTTTGTTAGATCGGTCCCTCTTATCTTATTAATTTTAGACTTGGTTAGATTATTTCTGTGACTGTTGGTTGATTACGTGAGCACAATGAATGATGATAACTCTAGATTTTAATTGGGTTGGAGATAGTTTTCTGTTAATATGAAAATTATTGTGTAGTTTAGGATGGCTTTGAGAAGCATGTATATAATGAGGGTGAAAATTTTGCATCTCTATTCCTTTCAATTATGCAGATAATGAGGGTAAAAATCTGAATCTATGTGCCTTCAGTGAGTAAACTATTTTTTCCTGTGATAAAAGATTCGAACTGAAGGATATTTCTGTATGTTATTGGTGTTGTATTCTCCTCTCTCTATATATAACAGACTATATTTGGAACAAGCTGGGATATGACTTTTGAATGGCTCCATTGATGAATTAGCTGATGGAGGGTACCATCGATGTTCATGCTTGGATTTAAGTTTTTTAGTTGTTCTCTGTCGATGCATAGTTGATTACCAAGATGCTGATATAGATTAGTTTACAATAGGTAAATGCCGCTCTTCTGATACTATCGCTGATGCGAACTGCTGCGCCGCGTGGTGTTCCTGACCCACATGCCGCTGCTAGAATTACACGCTTTGTTTTGTCTCTCCAGCGACGCCGACAGCAGGCGAGAGCCACAGCTCACTTCCATACCTGTAACTACCGTTCATCCAGGTTTTGGATTCACACTTATATGTAGCGATCTATGAATCATTTGGTGAGCAGAATGTGATAAGGCATCCTTTGGCTTTTCAGCGGTTGAGGCTGGAGGCATCATCACTAGTAGGGAAAACCTCTTCTGTGGCGCACCAATATATGTATTCTGTGGCGCATGGGTGGTGCTCCATAGAATCTTTGCCACAAAAATAAGCATTCTGTGGCGCACCAGTATATGTGCCACAGAAATAAGGAATTCTGTGACGCACCATGCCATAATGCGCCACAGAAATAAGGCATTCTGTGGCACATTATGGCATGGTGCGCCACAGAATTAGGTGCGCCACTGAATTACATTTTAGTGTGCCACAGAAATATTACAGGTTTTATACAGAACTTATTCTGTCTGGTGTAGATATACAAGTTTTAACAGATATAATATAGCAGTATACAGATATATCAACAGATATAATATAGCACAATTATGTATCTCCATATACAACTCATTTCATATAGAATATTAACAGATTTCATATAGCTCCATGCATATACAAATCATCATACATATATATCTCCATACAACTCATAATCCATGCAAATTAAGTGCATCATCTCAAGATACAAATGAAGTGACACCGGCCGCCGCCTACACTAGGATGAAATAGAGTACCGCTCTGACGATGGTGAGCAAGAGCGAGAGCACAATGAAGGTCTTCATCTTGCTCTTGTTCGACTGGTGCTTCCTCTACTTGGCAACCGCCTCTTGTTGAGTCGGGTAGCCTTTGTAGCAGTTGCCGCTGAACTTGTGCACCTGTTTCTTGCAGTCCGTCCACTCCTCGTAGACTCCTGGAACCCGCCCCTCAAACACGACGTACCACGTTATCCCTATGGACACAAGGCATATTAGTATATAATGCAATAGAAAGAATTAGAGGGTTCACATGCATACATATTCACAAGAATTAAAGCAAGGAAATAATAATAAACCTAAAAGTCATATAGCATCGGTATCACATAAGTAATCAAGTTCAACGACATCGACTACAATAGTAATTGAAGTCCAACAACGACATTAAGCAAGTTTAGTTTACAACACAGTACACACATTGTCCATCGATTCAAAGTAATGGTAGGCACACCGGCCTCTCGATCAACGAGACATCTTGTTCATGGGCTCCGGGAATGGTTTGTACATGTCCTTCGTCGTCCACGTCCTTCCATCACCCTGCCTATGTAGGCGTTCTTCTATATCCGTCTTACACAACCCTCTGAGTTGGTGTAAGAGCCCCGATCTGTTGCATACATCTTCTACGATAATTTCCGATAGCTTTACTTGGATGCGATGAAAGTCTTCTCTAAGATCAGCATCGCTGATCTCCCCCGCCATTTTTTTGGGGTATCGCTTACTAGGTGGCAGACGCATCATCTCTGCATCCGTGACAAACCCTTTAAGGTGATGGAGGGCATAGAAGGCCTCCTTCATGCTGTCATCTGGCTGCTTGATGCAAGGAAAGTTGATCACGTGCTTGAACCCCTGCTCTTTAGTGTCCGGCCTGATAAATTTCCCCTTCTCGTGGAAGATGCCTCCATTTTTTGAGTAGAAAAAGATAGCCTCATCGAGAACACTCCTTATTCTGTTATAGTCTTTCTTCGTCGTCGTACTCGACGAGTCGAAATACTGGGCTAGTGATCACTTCGGGCAAAGAACAATGAGTGTGCAGTATGTGTCCCTGCTCAACACATGCAATTTAACTGGAATGTTGGAAAGGATCGGCAATGGAAGAAATATATAAGAAAGCATAAGTTACGATGGCCGCAAGCGAATGTGTACTTACTCGGGAAAGACAGACAGAAGAATGGTGTTCTTCTCTTTGTTCATGAGCATGAAGCTCTGGAGGTACCGCACCACCGCGGTCTGTGTGCTTGAGCCATCCACCAGCTGGCTATCGCGCATGTAGTAGGGATCCGCTACCGCGGCGTTGGGGGGTCTCTCTCTCTTGATCTTCATCTGAAGATTGATCGCGTATAGGCAAACCAAGTTATAGTCGAGCCGTTTCCAGTGAAATAGATTGAAGACATCCTCGAACGCTATGAAGAAGATATCCGCGGGGTATGCTTGGATGAAGTTCGGGTCTGCTGCTGGCACCTTGACTGTGAACACCGGGTAATTTGGATCCTTGTCTTGAAGAAGGAGGCTCTCTAGAAATTGAATATTTTGCTGCAAACTGATCATTGGTCCACTTGCGAGGTGTTCGAGGTCCTCAGGCAGTATCAGTTTACCAGCTTCATGAAGCCGGGGCAAGCCACCCGGTGTCCGTGGTACCATGTCGTCGGCCCGCATCTTCTTAGGAAGAGTCTGGCTTGAAGATCCTTCTTATTTCCTCTCTTCCTTGGCTTCTTCACCTGACCTGCTGGGGGTGCTTCGGGTGCTGGTGGTGCTGATGGTGGGGTTGCTTGGGGTGCTGGTGGTGATGATGGTGGTGCAACGGGTGCTTGGGTTGCTTGGGGTGCTGGTGGTGCTGATGGTGGAGCTTCGGGTGCTGGGGTTGCTTGGGGTGCTGGGGTTGATTCGCGTGGCTCCCCGACGATCGTCTTATACAGCGTGTTAGGGCTGAAAATGGTAGCCGGCTTGACTTGAGCTGGATTGCTAGCCTCCAGAGGAGTGTCTTGCAGAGAAAGACCCGTGAAGGTCAGGCGCTGCGTGACTGTAGTGGGATGACCAAGTTGATCACCGTGAGTGCGGAAGGCTTCTTCATCCATATGAGGCATGTACATATCTTGGCTGCAGGCGCCAGTGTTGATGTAGGCATCGATGTCATCATCATCATCATTGCCATCAAGTGGTGCCATGTCCTGGAAGTTAGGTGGTGGCGGTTGCGATGCCGCCGCTTGGCGTACCTTGCGTTTGGTCGACGGTCGTTGCGGAAGCTTTCCCAACAGCTGTTGGTGGCGTGTGGTGGTGGCGGCGATCACCGGTTCCTTCTGGGTGGCGGCGGCGACCGCCGGTTCCTTCAGGGTAGTGGTGGCGGTGACCGCCGGTTCCTTCAGGGTAGTGGCGGCGGCGATCGCCGGTTCCTTAAGGGTGGGGCCGGCACCGGGCCGAACGACCTTGGGCCGGATGATAGGGGAGGTGGCGCTGATGTTGCGCCTGACACTCGGAAGACCCCCCCCCCAGACGAATCTGGTTCTTCGCCATGTCATAAGCCAACCGATGCAATTCCCAAGGACCATAACGTCGTCCTCATCTGTGCCCGGAGGTTGATCGAGGGGGGGGGAGGAGGTTGTGGTACTCCGGCACTACCATTGCCAACTTCACCTTCACCAAATGATCTGCAATGTTTCTGTGGTGCATAGTTCGGCTGGGCATGACAGTGCCGCTAGCAACATCCATCAACTTGCCGCCGGGCTCCACCACATGCAGGAGTATGCAAGGTTCGTCCTGAGTCAGGGGCATGTTGGATAAGATCAGCGCAAGGCATATATAGTTAAAGAAGATGACGCGGAGGACTAACTAATGAGTTACCTTCTTGACGGTGTTGATCTCTGCTAATGTCGATACAAGGGCGTCGGTGCCAGCGCCGGGCCGCTCACTCTCGGGTGCATTATCAGGCACCACCACCCTATCAGCTTCCGCGGTTGGGGGCGTCGATGCAACCAGGTGGAGCGGCGGCGTCGGGGTCACCAGTGGTGACACTTGGTGACTTGAGTTACTGCCGCTGACGCTGGGCACATATATCGGCCCCTGTTGACTTGCCGCATTCCAAGCAGCTAACCCCTCCATCAAACCAGGGGGGATGATCTGCTGGAGCTTCTCCTGTAGCTTCTCGTCCACTAACTTACTCATCTCGGTCGGGTCCACTATTTTCTCTAGTGACTCCACCTTCTTCTTCAGCTCCTGAACCTCGGCTTTATCCTTAGTCGACCTCCTCTCCTTTCTCGTCTTGGCATCCAATCCGTAGTACTCGGATACCTTCATACTTGTGCCAAAGTCGGACACACGGCCAGCCGACGTCGGTGGTTTGTCCAGGTCCTGTTCCTTGTATGTGTTCGTCGCCCTGTTGAAAGGCGTGTCCCACGGTTCTGTCGACCCCTGGGACGACAGGCCAGCCGTAGAACTAGGCTTCAACTCATCATCTTTCAGACAAAGGAACTTAAGGTTAGCCCATTTGGCTTAATTGCTTAATAAGATCAGCGCAATAATAATATAGACTATCCTTACTAGGAGTTTCTCGAACTTCTTCACGTCGGGGTAATCCATAACAAATTCCCCCGTCTCCCAGTCTAAGTAGTAGCAGGACCGAACATAGTTCCTAGTCTGTAAATCCGTGATTTTTAGCCAGGGGTTTTCTTTTCCCAGACGTATCATCTCGGCATCCTCCTTGTCCCAAGTGGGCTGTTTTCCTCGGTAACCGCCGCTTCCGCAACGGTGAGCCCCTAGGTTCAATTCTCGCATTTTCTTCCCCCATGCGGTCCATTTTTTAGCCTCGTCAGTCTCTAAGGACGACTTGAATGCTTCGAAGTCTTCTCTAGAGAGCGTCGGGTCTTTGCGACTTATCTGCTCCTAGCTTTTACCTTTCTTGATCTTGTCCTTCAGCCGGGTTTTCCAGCTGCTCAAGGCGGTGCTCATCTTCGTGAGAGCTAAAGTGTCCACCTTTTTATTGAACGGCTGTGGGAACGTGTATCGTTGGTGAAGCTTCTGGAGGAGGGTTGCGGCCAAAGCCGCGTTGGCCTCGCTTCTGAGGTCTTGAGTGTTGAGCAGCACGGTTTCACGGACGATGCACCCTAGTTGCATCGCGTACCCTTTGGCAACCTTAGAAGGCTCCAAGGGTAGGCCACTTTCGGAGACCAACGTGAAAGGATCGGTGATGTTGGCTAGCACTTGCGGCCTCCGATCAGCCCTTGGTCTCTTCGCCTTCCTCTTCTTCTTGGCCTCCTCAGGGTTGCCGCCGCTATCACCTTCCGTGCGGTCGGTGGTCTCTTCACCGGTCTTGGCGGCATCACCGTAGGAGGCACCTGAAAAACTGCTCGAGCTCCTCCAGACTCATTGTGAAGCAGGCAGCGGGAAGCACCACCGTGTTCTTCTTAGCCCTTTTGCAGAGACGTTGAGTCCCTTCCGTCTGATCATCATCATCATCGTCGTCGTTGTCATCAGTATCAGGGGCATGAAGAGCTTTTCTGATGCCAAAATGTTTCAGATCGTATCTTGCTTTCGGCCCATCCTTGGACTTTTCTGAGTTGCAAAGAGTGCCAAGCAGACTCTCGGTAACGTTCTTCGTAATGTGCATGACATCGAGGCTGTGGGGCGTGTGGAGGACCTTCCAGTACTCTAAGTCGTGGAAAATAGACCTCGCTTTCCATACACCGAGCAGCGGCTCTGGCTTCGGTCGCTTCTTTCCCGGCGCCGGGCACTCCTTCCAATTTTTCTGCACCGCTCCTCTGTTGCGGGGGTCCATCGGGCTCATCTTTACCATTGAACAGATCACCGCATTTTCTCCACGGGTGATCCAAGCGAAGCCACCTTCGAGCACCTGGGTACACGGTTTTTGAGGACCCGGGATCCCTTGGTAGCTGTAGATGCGGGGTCTCATCCATGCACTTCACACAGCCGCAGAATCCGTGGCTGACCTGGGCAGATACGTATGCGCAACTAGGATAGTCCATGACTGTCGTGATCAACGCGGCTCTCATATCGAAATAAGTTCTACTGTAGGCATCCCACGTACGGGGTGGTGTCTTCCACAACGTGTCTAACTCCTCTTTCAGCAGCCCGACATACAAATGCATGTCGACACCTGGTTGTTTCGGCCCCTGAATGAGAATACTCAGGTGTATGTACCTTTGTTTGGTGCACAGCCACGGGGGTAGGTTGTAAGGCCATACAAACACAGGCCAGGTGCTATGCGTGCTACTCTGGTTGCCGAACGGATTGAGTCCATCGGTGCTCATACCCAGCCTGATGTTCCTTCCGTCGCCCCCAAACCTAGGGAAGGCGATGTCCAATGCTTCCCACTGGCCAGCGTCTGAAGGGTGTGTCAGCATATAGCCCATCTCCGGATCTTCTTCGGGCTTCTCCCTTTCCGCGTGCCATTGCATGAGCTTTGCTTCCTTATGGTCCATGAAATACTACTGCAGACGGGGAGTGATAGGAAAGTACCATACCACTTTTCGAGGTACCTTCTTGTTCCCAACCTTGTACCGTCCGTGGCCGCACACCGGACATGTGGTCATGTCCTTGTACTCCCCCCGATAAATCACGCAATCATTGTGCAGGCGTGGTATCTTTTGTGCGGTAGGTCAAAAGGGCACACAAATTTCTTGGCCTCCTTGATACTACTTGGCAATGTGTTCCCCTCTGGGAGATGATCGTGCCAGAATTTCATGTTCTTGCTGAAGCTGGAATCGGTCCATTTGTTCTGCGTCTTCATCTGTAGACAATCAAGCGTTACATGCAAGCGCGTATCCTGCGGACGACACCCAGGAAATATCGAAGTCATCCCTTCTTTCTCCATTTACGCCAGCTTGGCTCTCTCTCTGGCTGCAGCTCTGTCGTTGCTCGTCTCCTGGAGGAGCAGATCTTGAACATGAGAGTCCTGCAAGGCCGAAATTAGTGGAGTCGCACCAGAATCTTCTTCTTCATCATGATCTTCTCCGCCGGCAACTTCTACTTCATGATGATCTTCTCCGCCGACTTCTTCTTCATGATGATATTCTCCACCGACATGTGGTGGTTCATCATCTCGCTCGCCACCATGGTCTTCATGCGCACCATTTGTTGGGGACAGCCACGCCTGGTTGTCCTGCATGAAACCGCACCTCAGCAGGTGCTCTTCCAGTTGTCCGAAATCAGGGTTGATCCAGCGCTCGAGTTTGCATGATCGACACGAACATCTTATCTGGCGCCTATTGTTCCGAATCATGTCCTCCTTTGCGTCTTTCTTGTATCTACTAATTCGAGCGGAACTCATCGAGAGGACCATGGTTGTCTGCAAATGGTATACATAGAGCAGAAAATTAGAACCGCAACACATGCACACACATGCATGGACCTCTCCTAAAGGTATACATAGAGTGGAAAAATTCGGCATGACCTCTCCTAAAGGTAGGACGTATGGGTAGTGCAAAAATTTGCCGAAACGGAAATAAATCAACGTCTCGACAAACATCCATGCACCACACCGCACACACACAAGCGCTTCACGTGCAACAATCATCCATACACAAGATCGACATGCGCATGCATGTCCCCTCCAAATACTCACCTTGTAGATTCGATACCGAGACGAGACCGCGATCGATGAGTTGGAGAGGGGGAGAGAGTATGGAGAGGCTTCTCCTCACCGCCAATTATGTATCAACCAAAGTAAGTACAATAAGTACCAAAGAAAGTGAAAACTATGGCCAAAATGGGATGAGAGGGAAGGGAGCTAGAGCTAGATCTAGATGGAGGAGAGGAAGATGAATGGCTTGGGAGTGTGGTAGGTGTGGGAGGTTGGAACTTTAAAGGTGTGGGACGAGCTAATTCTGCGGCGCATCAAGTCAAGTGCGCCACAGAATTAGGACATTCTGTGGCGCACCAGGGCCAGTGCGCCACTGAATTACACTAATTCTGTGGTGCACTGGCCCTGGTGCGCCATAGAATGTCCTAATTCTGTGGCGCACTAGACCTGATGCGCCATAGAATGTCCTAATTCTGTGGCGCATCAGGTCCAGTGTGCCACAGAATTAGTGGAACCAATGATTGGGGCTAGCAGGGAGTGGGCCCCACCCAATTTCTGTGGTGCATGGTATCTTGGTGCACCACAGAAATGTTATAATTTTGTGGCGCACCTGGTCTGGTGCGCCACAGAAATAATTTCTGTGGCGCACGGCTGGCTAGTGCACCACAGAATTGCATCCCACCTATAAGGGTTTTCCTACTAGTGCATTGAAGGGAATGGAGTTCACTTTCCTGTAAAAATCATCAGGCAGGAGGTACCCCGTTGGTGGTTCTCAATGATACACATATATTTACAATGACAAGAGCCTACTTGGGACTCTAAGTCGAGTAGCATGAGGTTTGGGTATTCGTACTTCACGGGACACAAGGTTTTCAACTTATGATTTGTCAAGCATATGCATCATAAGTGTATTCGCATTAACTCTAACCATTCAAGATGCCTATGATGGGGGCAATGAGAGCTCAAAGCTAGTAAGTACCATAATTTTTGAAGGTTTATAAAACTCGCAATCACTGCTTCCCTCCGCGAAGGGCCTTTCTTTTACTTTTATGTTGAGTCACCACCTTCTATCTTTATGCACCATCTAAGAGAGCATAGTTGTCATTCTGAGTATAATGTGCATTGTCCCAAAGTTTTCATTGATTGATTCATGATGTTGGTTTCACTTGTTCTCAAATTACTTGTATCTAGTCGCCCTCTTAAACTTGAAGGTGTCCTATGCATTTATGTTTTGCTCTCTCATTAAGGACAAGCTGAAAACCATTTGTATGTTTTTCCTTATGATTTGAACACACGTTTTACTTTCATTGTTTCATTTTCATGATCTTTCATTTGTGTTCTTTTTCATGTTATAACATGGTTGCTAAGTTTATTCTATCAAGATTATGTCTTGCATGCCCATGTTTTAAGTTCTTTTGATCCCAGCGCACAACGCTTACATATATGGTCAAGATTGTGTAGGTGCATGTCACCTCAAAAATTATTTCTTTTGTTATTACTTACCTAAACGAGGACGAGCAGGAGTTAAGCTTGGGGATGCTGATATGTCTCCAACGTATCCATAATTTTTTATGCTCCATGCTTATTTTTACGCCATTTGCTTAGTGCTTCGTTACACTTCATGGCATTTTTATGCATTTTCCGGAACTAACCTATTAACGAGATGTCACAGTGCCAGTCCTTGTTTTCTGCTGTTTTTGTGTTTCGGAAAAGTTACACAGGAAATATTCTCGGAATTGGACGAAACAAAAGCCAGACATCCAGATATTTAACGAAGCTTCCAGAAGACCGAAGAGGAGATGGAGCTGAGCTAGAGGGCGGCCACACCACCAGGGGGCGCGGCCTACCCTTGGCCCATGTCGGCCTGTGGTGTGGGCCCCCTGGTCCACTTCTGACACTGCCCCTTCGCCTATAAAGACCCCCCGACGGGAAAAACCTAAATACCCGATCACTTTTCCAGAAACACATCGTGATCCACCGTCGTCGTCGACCCGAGATTGGGAGGGTCTAGAAGATCTTCCCGGCACCCTGCCGGAGAGGGGAATCGCCACCGGAGGTCTTCTTCATCGCCATGCTTACCTCCGGCGCAATGAGTAAGTAGTCTACCTTGGACTATGGGTCCATAGCAGTAGCTAGTTGGTTGTCTTCTCCACCATGTGCTTCATGTTTAGATCTCGTGAGCTGCTTTACATGATCGAGATCACCGTTATGTAATTCTACATGTTGTGTTTGTTGGGATCCGATGAATATTGGTGTTATGATTGAGTTGATGTACTAAATTTTATCTTATGTTATCTCTATGTTGTTTATGATCTTGCATGCTCTCCGTTGTTAGTAGATATCTTGGCCGAGTAGTTGCTAGTGACTCCAAGAGGGGGTATTTATGCTCGATAGTGGGTTCATGCCTCTATTTAATCTGGGGGAGTGATAGAAACCTCTAAGGTTGTAGATGTGCTATTGCTACTAGGGGGAAAACAACATTCATATGCTCAAGGGCATATGCTTTGTTTACATTACACACTTTGCTTAATGCAGATATCTGTTGTTCGCAACTTAATACTTGTGGAGTTCTTGGATTGATTCGCCACAAGTGGATTATTAGTCATAGATGCAGTTGGATGGCGGTCTATGTATCTTGTTGTAATGCCCAGAGTAAATCTCATAGTGATCCTCTTGACATATCACGTTATCTTTATTCTATCAATTGCCCAACTGTAATTTGTTTACCTAGCATGTGTTATTTTATCTTATGGAGAGACACCACTAGTGAACTGTGGACCCCGATCCTATTTCCTTTATATTGGTTTCACCTATTTACTTTACTTGCACTGTTTACTTTACTCGCATACTACTAGTGTTTTCCACTCGATACGCTCATACCCTTTGTTTCAAGCAAACCGGTGAGATTGACAACCTCATCGTAAGTTGGAAACAAAGTATTTGGGTGTGTTGTGTGCAGGTTCCACGTTGCCACTCGCAAAGCAAAGCTCGGACGAGGCGCCCTATAAATTGTCCGGAGCTGCCGCGAAGCTAGCGGGCATCACCTTCTGGAGTATTAGCTTTTTTCTACTGGATTGATAACCTTGGTTTCATAACTGAGGGAAAACTTGCTGCTATATTCATCAAACCTTCTCTTGGGGTTTCCAACTGGCTGGTCATTTACATTATCAACTACACGCCAGCAAAACATCACAAGTTTTCTGGTACCATTACCGAGGACTAAAGAAGAAGAATCATCTACATCAAGACCGCACCATCACGCAACTTACCAGAGGTGTATGTAGAAGTGTTTGCACGACCAAATAGATAAAAATGTGCAGGTATATGTCGACGAGGTCGTCATAAAAACTAAGGAAAGCAAGACTCTCATAGATGACCTCCGGGAAACCTTTGCAAATCTGAGGAGGTTCCGGATGAAGTTAAATCCGGCTAAGTGCACCTTTGGTGTGCCAGCAGGCAAGTTACTTGGTTTCCTGGTTTCCAGCTGGGGTATTGAAGTAAATCCCGGCAAGATTCATGCCATAGAAAGGATGAAGCCGCCGACAAATCTGAAGGAAGTACAGAAGTTCACTGGATGCCTTGCGTCCCTGAGTCATTTCATAAGCCGGCTAGGAGAAAAAGCTTTGCCGTTATATCAATTGATGAAGAAGTCCGACACATTTGTCTGGACAATGCAAGCAGATGCAGCTTTCAAGGAGTTGAAGCAGATGCTGTCAACAGCGCCGGTGTTGGCATCCCCAATGCCGAAGGAGCTGATGTTGCTCTATATAGCGGCGACCAACAGGGTTATCATTGCAGTGGTGGTAGTGGAGCGAGAGGAAGGAGGCAAAAACATGCAGCGGCCGGTATATTATCTGAGTGAAGTCCTTTCCACCTCGAAGCAAAACTACCCGCACTATCAGAAGATGACATATGGTGTCTATATGGCAGCCAAAAAGCTCAAGCATTACTTCCAGGAGCATCCAATCCGGGTAGTGGCCGAGGCCCCTATCTCAGAGATTATAAGCAACAAAGATGCCAGTGGCCGTATAGCCAAGTGGGCAATAGAGCTTTCACCATATACACCTCAGTATGACAAGAGGGATATAATCAAGTCCCAGGTGTTGGCCGATTTCTTCATTGATTGGGCCGAGATACAGTATGAGCCACCATTGCCTGATGCAAATTACTGGAGAATGCATTTTGATGGGTCCAAGACAATACACGGTTTGGGTGTCGGCATAGTTCTTACTTCACCCAAAAATGACCAGTTGAGATATGTTCTGTAGATCCACTTTGCAACATCGAATAATGTGGCGGAGTATGAGGCACTTGTGCATGGCCTAAAGGTGTCTAAGGACATAGGCATCCGCCAGATTATGTGTTTCGGTGATTCAGATCTGGTGATCCAGCAGTGCTCCGGCATATGGGATGCTCATGATGCAAACATGGGATCCTATCATTTCTTGGTGCAGCAATTGGGTGGCTACTTCGAAGGTTGTGAGTTTCGGCATGTCCCTCGGGCTCAGAATGAAGCGGCCGATACATTATCCAAGTTGGGATCTTCCAGAGAGTCAATTCCGCCCGGCATTTCGCTGGAGCATCTGAGGAAGCCATCAATCAAGCCCTCGCTAGAGTCATCGTCTATATATGTTCTGCCAAGCCTAGAAGAAGCAGCTCCAATAGAGATAGATGCCAGCGCCAGTTCAGATAACCCGGGGACTGCTCTCTTAGTCCCGGGGACTGGGCCGACATACGCGGTGACTGCAGTGTTCTAGAGCAAAAGCAAGGGCAAGGGCAAGATGTGTCAAGAGGTTGTCCCGGCATACTTGGGGACTGCTCCTGCATACTCAGGGACTGCTCTCTCAGTCCCGGGGACTTCGCAGCCCATGGAGATCGATTATGTGTCGGTCAAAGTGATGGAGATAGACCAGGCATTATTCACTGCTAGGGAAGTGCCCTCCTGGGCATGTCCCATCATGGATTTCTTGGTCAACGGCCAACTACCGGTGGATGAAGCTGAAGCCCGCTGGGTTATGAGAAGATCAAAAGCATATACCATCATCAACAAGGAGATATACAAGAGAAGTGCCACATGTGTATTGCAGAGATGTGTCAAATCAGCTGAAGGCCAGGAGATGCTCCGAGAAATTCATCAGGGGGAGTGTGGACACCACGCTTCATCTAGAGCCCTAGTGTCCAAAGCATTCTGGCATGGGTTTTATTGGCCGACGGCACTGCAGGAGGCAGAGAATCTGGTCTAGAAGTGCAACGGATGTCAGATGTATGCGCATCAAATTCATCAGCCGGCATCAGCATTGAAAACTATCCCATTGACCTGGCCCTTTGCTGTTTTGGGCCTGGACATGGTCGGACCATTTAAGCCGGCAAGGGGAAAGATGACTCATATTCTGGTCATGGTGGACAAGTTCACCAAATGGATTGAAGTGAAGCCAATAAGCAAGTGTGATGGCCACACGGCAGTGAAATTCTTAAAGGATATAATCTTGAGATATGGTGTCCCTCATGGCATCATCACTGACAATGGGTCGAATTTTGCCCAGGGGCCATTTGCCAGAAATTGTGAGGAGGTGGGAATCCGGCTAGACATTGCGTCGGTCGCACACCCTTATACCAACGGCCAGGTAGAAAGGTCCAATGGACTAGTGTTATCCGGCATAAAACCTCGGTTGATAGAGCCACTAGAGAAAACTCCCGGCTTCTGGCTAGATGAATTGCCAGCAGTGCTTTGGAGTCTGAGGACAACTCCGAATAGATCAACAGGCTATACGCCATTCTTCCTTGTATATAGAGCAAAAGTTGTGCTTCCAACAGATGTAATACATGATGCACCAAGAGTGGTGCTATATACCGAACAAGAGGCTAAAGAAGCCAGAGAAGATGATGTTGATTTGCTGGAAGAAGCAAGAGAGATAACACTATCAAGAACTGCAGTGTATCAGCAGAACCTCAGACGCTATCATGCGCAGAAGGTGAATCCAGGGAGATTCCAAGAGGGAGATTTAGTGCTCCGGCTAAGGCAAGGCACAGAGGGCCGGCATAAGCTAACTCCTCCATGGGAGGGGCCATTCATTGTGAGCAGGGCTCTGCACAATGATGCCTACTATCTTATAGATGCGCAGGCCCCCAAGAAGAACAAGGTGGACAGGTCCGAAGAAGAAACCAAATGACCATGGAACATAGCTCTACTCCGTCCCTTTTACTCCTGAGCAGTATAATGTATGTATTTCCATTTTTCTTTTAGTGTCGGCATTGTATGTCGGCACAAGACTAACGAATGAAATGTCGGCATCCGGAGGAGATCGGGCATTGCTTCTGGTATATATTCGTGTCTATTTTCAGTTTTTGATTTATATGCCGGCTGGCTTGATTTGAATGTTTCCTATGTCGGCCTAGTAATGTGTCAGCACCAAAGGCCACTCTTCGACTTAGCTGCTGTCCGAAACCCGGCTTCATGGCTAGGAAGAGTAGATGCTGGAGATTGTCTACACATGGAAAACGGCTAAGGAAAGATAAAACAAGCGAACCGACATTTATTTTACTGCAAAGTTAAAACTTGAAGTGCAGGATGATTTGAAGTCTAAGTTTCAAAGTTTAAGTACTGTATGTTTAATAAAGCAACCTTGAGACTCATATGTCAAAAGCCGAAGAAGGTAGACAAGTAGCCAAGGTTGTGGAGTTAAGGAAATAGGAAAACAAACTTGGTGACTTAGCCAAAAGATGATCCAGCATTAATAAGCAAAGCAAACCGAAATAAAACTTATTTAGGTAGCAAACCAAAGCAAATAAGTATATCTTACAACTGCACCCAGCATACCGGGGATCTGATCAAACTTAAAGTGTTTGTGCTGCAAAGTCTAAGAGGCAGGGGCGGAGCCGCCGGTAGGTGGAGCTGTGGAAGTGGAGACATCGGCTTCTGGAGTGCTGGATCTAGCAGAAGGGATGGAGGTATCACCTCTGGCCGGCACAGATCCTTGCTCCGGAGCTTCAGCGCCAGCGTCCTTAGTTTCTTCTTCATCCTGGCTAGAGTCAGAGCCTTCAGTGTCCTCAGCGTCGTCCTTCTTCTCCGGCACGTGGATGTCCCGAACGAAGGCCTCGGTGTCGGCATAATCCACATAACTGTGGGCCAACTCCTGGTGATGCCGGATAAACTCTGGATCTGTGGTTCATGCGGATCCTTTGCGCACAGAGCGCAAAGTCTCTAGATCAACCTTTTCATACCAGGATAAGAAGTATGTGAGAGCTTTATCAGCTCCCACCCATGCGCCAGAGTCTCGCCATTCTCTGAGGCGGACTTTGGATAGCTGCAAGTCATTGCCAAGGTCAAGAGGGTCAGTGGGGGTTCTCTGTCCCGGCCAGAGAGCTTGGTGTGCTTCCTGGGCACCAAGGAAGAGATCATCAGTATAGGATGTCATGGCCTTCTTGTGGGCCTCCAGAGCAATCAGCTGCTCCAACATATCCCAATTGGGAGAGTCAACTGGGGCATTCCGTTTCAGCCGATCCACTTGTAGGGCCTTCTCAATGTCCTCAATAGAGGCAGGGAACAAGCCTAAGAGACAAAGAAGATGTTAGGAATAGGAATATATGTCGGCATGAATGTTATGCCGGAAAAGTTTGCGGTATGTCGGATAGGATGTGTCGAACAAGGTAAAAGTGAAAGGATTTGAAGCTTACTGGCGAGATCGGCGTTGAGCCGGGCAATGTCAACCTCCCATTTGGTGGCCTACTCTTTCAGGTGCTGTAGTTCGAGTTTAGCCCCGGAGGCATCAGCCTCTGAAGTGACAAGCAGCCCCTGGACCTTCTTAAGTTGGCCCTCACTCTCCTCCTTCTCATCCAAGAGCTCAGCAATCCAGCCCTTCTGTTGCTCTACTTCAGCTTTGTGGGCAGCATCCCGTTCATCCAGCTGCTTGGCCACATCCACTGAGGACACACAGTCCTAGTGGCGAGCCTCCAGTGCAGCCTTTTCATCTATAAGGATTTGAAGTTAAAAGGATTTGAGGTTAGAAGAGTAGGAAAGGAATTTGAAGATAGAAAACAGTGACAAAGATTGAAGGATTTGAAGTGCAAAGTGCTTATTTGAAGATTGGCAAAATCCAGCATACCTGTGAGCTCCTTCACTCTCTTAACAAGCTCGGTGACTTGTTCCTCAGCAGTGGCTAAAAAATGTCGGCAAAGGGTTATGTGCCGGCACATCAAGATGTGTCGGCAAGAAGAATATTGAGAAGTAAAAAGTGAAAGTAATCCGGCACATGATAATATGTCGGCTGGGGTTACCTTTCTTCTTCAGGTCAAGGCAAACCTTGCTGTGCTCATTGGATAATTTCCGGTGCTCGCACACGAGATCATGGTACATGTCCCGACGCTCATTGTTCATGCGCTGCAAAAGTATTAGGATTTGAAGTGTTATAAGGAAAATTCGGCATATCAGAAGATTTGAAGGTTATATCAAGTTTTTATTTTTTGAAGACCCGGCACAGGTGCTGCGCACCTATCCCGGCTCTCGGTGACTAGGATTTGAAGCTTGAATCGAGCTTATGTGTCGGTCAGGTGGGTTTGAAGGTTGTGGCAAGTTTTTATTTTTTGAAGACCTGGCACAGGTGCTGCGCACCTATCCCGGCCCTCGGTGACTAGGATTTGAAGCTCGGATCGAGCTTATATGTCGGATGGTTGGATTTGAAAACAACTAAGTTAAAAGAGATATTGGAAAATCCCGGATGTTCGTATCTCGGACAGCCGACATTTCCGGGGACTGGGAGATATGAGGAAAAGTAATTACATTGGTGGCATCGGCCAAGCGGTAAAGCCTCTGCTGGATGCTGAAGAGTTCGCTGGCAATGGCAATGGGCTTGGCCAGTATAACATCGGGGTTGCCAGGAGCCGGAACCCCGGCCAGTGTTTTCTTCTTGCCAGAGCTGGCAGTGTCCATGTAGTCAGCATCGTTCCACTTCATGCAATATTCCTTGAGGGACCCAAGGCTCTTATCGCTCTTGGTCCACAGAGAAACGCGGCCCTCAAGTTCTGGAGTGTGGAAGGAGCTAACCCGGGCTGCTCCCTTGCTAGTATGGAGTGTCATGGCGGAGCTAGCAGGTGCAGTCTTGCTAGGTGTAGGTGCAGTCTTGACAGGTGCCGGCGCGGTCTTGGCAGGTGCCGGCGCGGTCTTGATGATCTGCGTCATCTTAAAAGTGCTGGTCCTTGCCGGGGCAGCAGTGGTCTTCTCCGGAGCTGGAGTCTTTGGCATTGTTTTCTCTGGCGCGGCCGGTGTAGCTTGTCCTAGAGAAGCTGATGCCAGATCACTCCTGACTTCTGGCACTTCGGGGCTCTTCCCCTTGTCTATGCCGGTGCTCTTGTCGCCTACGCCGACATTCTTAGCAGTTCCGACACCACTGGCATTGGCGCCGGTGTTAGGAGCATCTTGTTGAGCCCCCATGTCCATGTCGACATCGGGGGCAGAGGTGTCTTGTTCCGGTGGAGGGTTGTCCTTCGCCGGGGTAGCAGTCTTTTCGGGCGCAGGCGAAGATGCCCGCACCGGAGAGGTAGCATGGCTGGTGGCCGGAATATCTGGGCGCGCTGGAGATGCCGGCTTGTCCACGTGAGGTCTGGCACTGGAGCTAGAGGCACGCTCCGGAGCAAGTGGAGCCCTGAGAAAGAAAAGAGCAAGTAAGTAAACAGAAGAAGAGAAATGCCAGAAAAAGATGAGAAGGAAAGAAGCTTACCCCGAGGCAACAGGCCTCTGCTTCTTCGGGATGGGCACGCCGATCTTCTGCCTCTTCATTGTTTGAGCTAGTTCTGGTTTGTGCTTAACTCCACGTTTCCGGCCGACACGTGCGCTGGTAGAGGAAGGTCCCTGGTTCAAAGGGGCGGCATCCACCACTTCCTCGTTCGGGATAGCTGATGACAGCATGGTAGGAAAGGCATAAGCAAGTAGCATTGGGTCAAAGAACATCCGGCAATCCCCATCAGAATCATCATCACTCCAGTCTTGAATCGAATGCCAGGAAGAGGAAGCCTTACCCGCGGCTGAAGCGGCGCGGGTGTTCTTGGCCATCTTGTCTTCATGGTCCGGATCTTCAGGATCCGGAACAGTACGGTCTAGAGCGATGATAATCTGGGAATTCTCCAAGTCCTGGAAGCTGAACTTCTGCGAAAGAGAAAGAGAGTTGATTAGCAACAAGTAACATGCCGGCAACGAGGATATGTCGGATCAAGTATGAATATACCGGCAGAGTAAATATGTCGGACTATGAGCAATAAGTGTCGGCAAAGACTAAAGAGTATACCATCGGGGAGGGGCGATCCCAGCTATACGGCTCGAGCCCCCAGGCAAAGACAGTCTATGAAGACTTGCAGATATCTTTTACCCGCCGCAGAATGTCGGTGGGGCTTAGTTCGTGTGTGGAGTGTCAGGTGGGGTCCATGGCCCTGCTCATCTGGCAAATCTTGTGAGACCGGCGCTGAAGAGGGGCAACTCGCTGGCTAATAAAGTAGGCAATAATATCCTCCGGCGTCAGGCCGGCATCTCGAAGTTCATCCTTCACCCGGTGGAGAGCATTGACCGGTCCCACCATGTTCTTGGGGTTGTAGGTCCAGTTCTTCATTTCATTGGGTGGAAGGTCAACATATTCTGGCAGGTTGAGCAGGTCAACATCTGTTGTATTCTTCACATAGAAGAAGCTCTTCTGCCACTTCTTGCATGATTCGAGCAACTCTATCTTGGGAAAGTCGGAGCCTTTCCGGGACATGATGGTGGCCACACCACATTGGGTCATGGGGCGGTCCTTCTTCTCCTTAGCGGTTTTCGGTGGAGCGTCCTTGTCCTAGAGCTCCTGGACGCTTTGCTTGCGCAGCTAAAAGTATTTGGCCCACCCTTGTACGATGGGCTCTATGCCGTCGTAGCCCTCACAAAAGGCGGCAAAAGCCGACAGAATCATAACCGCGTTTGCCGGCAAATGATGAGGCTGGAGGCCATAGTTCTCCAGGAAGTCCTGGAAGAAGTCACTGACCGGGAGAGCGAACCCTCGCTCAAAGTGGGAGATGAAGACCACCCTCTCGGTGGGTTCAGGTGTCGGCACAGTTTCGTCGGCAGGCAGCCGGCATGCTACGCCAGCCGGGACACGTCTAGTGGTGGTTATCCAAGATATGTCGGCCGGGCTCACCTCAGACCCCTCCCAGCCGGAACGTCCCTGAGCTTGGGCCGGGTTATCCTCTTCCTGCGCAGAGGTGGCCATCATACTGGAGGAAGCCATTGATTTGGCCAGAACAGGGCATGAGAGCCGGAGTCCCGTATTGTTAGTCCTAACAGAAGCAGAATAAAGGGGGGAAAGTTAGTCTCTCTGGCAAACAAGTCTCACACAAGTTAGTAGGAAAGAAAGATCTACCGCCGCAGTTAAATCAAAAGTAATAAGGGGATAATTCCTATGGGAAGAACATCTATGAACTCACGGGGAAGATGAACCGCAATGCTAATCGAATCGATCAGAGGCTATGCACAACAACTAGAGGAGATCTAAGCCAGAGAGATTACCACTAAGAAGCTACAAAGAGACATGGGTGAAGAACAAGAGGAGGAACTCACCGGAGTTCGTACGACAGCGGCGGAGCGACGGTGAGCTTGCAGAGAAGATCCGATCTCCCCGAGCAATGTACTGGAGAGGAAGAAGAGCGGCGGCGGCATTGAGGAAGATGTCGAGGTCTGATGAACACCAGCGCTGGCAGAGAAGGAAGCCATGGCGGCGCAGGTTCTCGAAAGATTCGTTCGGCGGAGGAGCGCTAGAGGTGGAGAGCCAAGGAATAAGAAGGAGCAGGGTAAAAATGGCTAAGTTACCCCGCTCCCCTATTTATACCCGAGGGGCAGAGGTCGTGGGCATAGTGGTAGTGTTCCACTACCACGACCGTTACTGAGCACGGGTGCCACGTGTGGGCACATCGTGGGGCGGCAGTTCTAATAACTGTGCCACTAGGCCAGTTATGGCAGTAATGGCAGGCAATGATCATATTGTGAACCATCACTTGATGTGACCGTTCGCAGTAGCAGAGCAGTTACAAGTTTCGAGGTAGAATATTGGACTTAGCTTCTCGAGGAAGTTTCAGCTAAGTGCCGGCAAGACCAAACTTGAAACATGTCCCGTCCAAAATACCTTCGGGACCGGCCGAAATAACTTTTAAAGAAGGAAGAGGTGCCGGCATAAAAGCAGCGGGCCGGTATATATGTTAATCGCCTGCATATAATCAAGTGCCGGGATATCATAAAAGAGATGGTATGTTGAACCTGCCAAGGCCCCTCAGTTAAGACTGGGGGACCTCAACAGCTTCGGGGACTAGTGTCAGGGGGGTGACCCCCGGTAGGGTCAAGAGACTACAAAGATATGAGGAAAGTGGTTGACTTTGTGATGGTTGACCAAGATTGGGCCTGGCCGGCATATAGGAGTATCGGCCAGGCCGTCATATAAGCCGTATCCCAACCAGTGTTCAGATATGTCAGTATAGCCGGGATACATGATAATGAGTGCCGGCATATACATGGATATGCCGGCCTAACCAAGTTGTTATATTATGCAGGAACAGGGAAGATCGGATTACCCAACCGTGGGTCGTTGGTCCGGCATATAGGTCCGAGATATGGCCAACGGCTATATCTGGGAAACAAAAATCAACTAAGGGGTCACATCCCTACAATCAAGGAGAGATTCTGCCAAGCATGGAGGGAGATCATGATGACAGGGTGCACAATGGTGGTTTACCAACCATCACTGTGCCAAAGTACAGTCCTTACCTCACAGTGGTAAGGTCACAGTCGAAGGGTCTCTTGCCATCGTCAGCATGTCCTGTTTGGAGTGTAGCTGGTGTCTCTTGGTCCATGTGACCGTTGTAACCATGGCCACCCCTATATAAGGTGGCACAGGGAACCCTAGCAAAGGGTTGGTCACTCCTTAGTCTCTCAGTTCATAGTTCATCTTCCTCCTCTCACAGAGAGCTTGGAAGCACCATTGTTGTACACTCCATCGATTCAGATATACAGACAGTAGTGCAGGAGTAGGGGTATTATCTCCTTATGAGGGCCCCGAACCTGGGTAGCTTGTGTGTTCCTTTCTGTCGTGCTTCTTAGTGCGCTTCCCTCTCCCGAATCCTCCAGCATCTAGTTTGGCCCCCATTTAAGCCATCCCATGGCATATGTTGTTTCACCACGATGACAGCATTACTGCACGGTGTATACATAGACAGATAAGCAGTGTAAGTCCTCACTGTTGACGATTGATAACTGCTTAGGGCTTGTCCACCCGTTGATGGTTGACCACCGCCAAAGTTAGACATCACCGGAGGGCAAAATTGCTAAAATTATACATTCCCTCATGTAAGTCCTCACTGATTAAGAAATTCCAGACTAGTAGCATTTGGTGTCAACCCATGATCAGCCAAATATTCATCATTGAAGAACTAGCTTAGATGCCTCATCCCACTGTCGCAGAGAATTGTCACAATTGTATGTCCTGGACCTAAATCCCGGGCAACTCTAACAGCCCCAACACAATTCATTGCTAAAGAGCTCCCAACGAATAGTTCGTCCTCTCTCAACAAGAACCTGAGTTATGTTTCAATATACTGAGGTCAGATTGTATAATTATTTTCATGCTTCTGGTACCATGTTTAGTAAGATAGAATAATAAACAATGGCAAACTTTCAACCAATTATGACAAGCAAAGGCTTCTAAAACCTTCTTAGTGATTAAGCTTCCAGTGAAGTTTCAGAGGGGCTTGTGTACATTTTTTGTTTTTGGTGAGGGTTGAGGAATTCATAATATTGGGAATTCAATAAGCCAAAAATAATGTCAACATGGATTCCAGTTTTAGGGAAATATTACAGTATCAACCCCATTATTTCAATCAGTGAAAAATTAGAATGCAGTGAATAGTCACAAGTACGTGAAGCCATGGACAAAGTAAGTTAAGCTATCATCAACAATGTTACACAAACTATTGTTTCTCTTTCAGATAATAATAACAGCTAAAAGTCAATATGAATAAAACAGATTCTTTTTGGTAAAGCCTCTCATAATAAACAATATATATAATATTAAATAGTTGTGTGCATCATGTTTATTTCTGTTCTAATTTCTAAGTTATTGGCTTTGTTGGATTTAAGTTGTGGGTGAAAGAATGATGGATAAGAGCTTACAGTGGTTTCAGTTTTTATAAACTTTTTGGTTCACCATGTCCATAGTGTGATGGTTTGCTAAGTATCTTCCGAGCTTTGATTGGATACAGAAATAAATTAAGTTGATTCTGAATGTTTCTGAATATTGTTGCCAGTATGTCTTATCACTGCTGCTGCTGCTGTTTGTTCTAAATATTGTTGCTGGCATTTATCACTGATGGTTTGCTAAGTATCTTCCTACTGCTGTTTGTTCTGAATATTGTTGCTGCTGTTTGTTTTGAATATTTATCACTGATGGTTTGCTAAGTATCACTGATGGTTTGCTAAGTATCACCAAATATTCTTGTTCATATTTACTGTACTGGACATGGTACTGTGAATATTTCTTGTACTGGATATGGTACTGTGAATATTTTTTGTACTGGGAATCATGTTACAGTATGTACTGGGAACATGTGAAGAAATGTGTATACTGTGGAGGTACATTGAGTGCCAATGTTTCGCCGGAATGTTGATTAACTTCCGTTCCGGCGAATTTCTGGCAATCCGGCATGACCATTTTTAGCAAAGATCATGCCGAATTTTTGCCATGAAAAATTGTGTCGCTATCTCTTGTCTCTTGTCTAAAAACTCTTATCTCTTATGTAGCCATGTCATCTTCTGGAAACCGGAACATTGACGGCGACGTCGCCAGGTCATCTTCTCGGCAATTAGATGTGGAAGAGCACTACAGGATCATGGCCCTGGAGTCGCAGCAGGAAGATGCTGAATATCGGCCTAGTGACAATGACGATGCCAATGACGATGCCGATGCTGGTGATGACTATGAGAGGAGGGTCATCGACCAGGAAACCACCAATAGTGGCACCGGCGCGGGTGGCTCCGAGACATCTAGCCAGGCGAACAGAAGAGTTTGGACGAAGCGGGGCCCAAACCTTGTCGCCGCCCAGCGGGACACATTCACATTCATTGAACCCGCTAGAGGTATTCCTAAGGAGCCAGTAAAATTCACGAAGGGGTACAGCCTCCAGCTGGCAGCAATCCTTCGTGAAGTCGTCAATGTCAATGAGACGAACCTCCGAAGTAAGGACCATCTGCGCATCTAGCTAATCTCGAGGCTGCACACACGGTATGAGTTCCCTCCGGAGTACAGAAACCAGGATCTGAAGAAGAATATTGTGAACAGATATGCCCTCACAAGGTTCACTAAACACCTTAGCAGTTATAAAACTATGCTAAGGGAAATGATTGCTGATCATGAGCCTTTCGAAGAGGTCCATCGCCACTTTTCGCGGATGACGGAAGAGGACTTCAAGGTCTTCCTTGTGAATGAAGCTGATGATTTCACCAAGGCGCAAAGCAAATGGAGAAAGGACCTCACAGAGAAGAACTGTAACAACCCAGAAATTGTAACCCAAGTCTTATTAAATAAAGTGCCACAAATTGGACCCAAATAAAACTTTTTATTCATTATTGTATGCATACATGTATTCTCTTTATTTGTATTTCTATGATTTAATGTGTGTTCTTTTTGCTTGAGCATTGGTTAAATAATTCTAAGTGAACCAATAGAAACAACTAAGAAAGATATTAGGAACCAAAAGAACCAAAAATAAAAATAGGTAAGAAAGAGATAAAGTTAATATGATCTAGAAACTGTTAATGACTACACCACTTTGAGCCCTTATATTAAGAAATCTACAGCTCACCTGCAGGTTTCACCTTTTAGTTGAGCTTAACCAAGTTATGGACTAACTCAACCAACAAAGATCTACCAAAATTTCAAACCAGAACACCACTCAAACTTGAGCCAAAGTTTGAATCTGAAACAGAAACCATTTCAAATTTGAAATATAAATTTTTGCAAAACTCATTATTTCTCCAGAACAAAAATATGCCTGGGTACCTTATCCAATATGATGAGCACCCAAAGTGGCAAATTTGAAAAATTCGAATTTTGAATTCTTGTAAGCATTTCGTCGAACACTGGCAGAAGAAAATCGAAATGAGATCAACCTCACTGTGCTGCACTGTTCGAGCTCGCCCAGGCACTGCTGCCATGCTCCTGGACGGTGCCTCGATCGATTCCAGCTCCCCCAGCCCCGACCCAAGCCAGGAGAAGTGGAGGGAAGAGGAGGTTTGCGCCCAGGGCCCCCTCCCAGTAACCCTCTGTCCCGAGCGGTGCCGACCAGCTTGGAGGCGCCAGAGGAGACCCACAGCACCCCGCAGCCGAGTCGACACCAGCCCAGCACCACCCCGAGGCCGCCGTGACCGGAGCAAGCTTCAAACGCCGCCAGGACCCCCGCGACGGCCAGCTTCTGGTCGCCTTGCTCCCGGCCACCTGAGCCTATATAAAGCCCCTCCGATCAAACGAATCGACGCACCTCACTCCCCTCTACCTCCCAGACATCGCCGCTCACTCCCGCTTGCCCTAGTTCGCCGTCGCCAGCCTCGCCGGAGCAGCACTGGACGAGCGGAGCGCCGCCGTGTCCGACCACCTGGAGGCCAGCTGCTGCAGGGAATCGGAAGAGGAGGAGCACCGCCGCCGATCCCGCACGTCGCCGACGAGCCCTGCTTCCTCTACGCCACTCCCTCGCCGTCGAACGGTCTTCGCTGCTCGCAGGTGAGCTCCGCCCCTTTCTCGTCGAGACGATGACTGGGAACCGTTCGATCTAGATCCGACGGTAACTTACCGATTCGGGAAACGTTAAGTGAGCTGACAATGCGACCCCACCTGTCAGCTCCCTCTTTTTATTCTTTTTCCCCGCGCGAAACGGTATGGGCCGGCCCGTTCGGGTTTGTTCAGAAACCGGCCCAGCTCGTTTCGAATTAGGTCCGAATCGTTTTTAATTAAAATCCCGCCTTTTTCATTATTTCAAACCTGTTTCAGATGGTATTTTCAAATTCAAATTCCTAGAGTTTTATAAATCCAAATTTAGCAAATGAATATTCTTTGGAAAGCTTATAAAATACTCTATCCAGTAGTACTGGTTAGATTTCCAAATTAGTTAAGAATAAAAATGGTTATGAATAGTGTGACCATAGCTTGTTAAATAATGAAAGATTTCTAGGAAATTATTTAAGCCATCAAAAATCATAAAAATTAAAATGTGAACTCACTAATGACCCCTCTTACTGTTAGTCAACACTAATCTACCTCAAACCCTATTCGTGTGATCATTTAGACCCTAACCCAAACCTATTTGTTAGCATAAAATGATAGAGCCCTAATGCACACTTAGAATTAAATTGCCCTCTTTACCCATTTCACTTAGTGGATCATTCCCACTTAAACTTGCCTTAGTAACTCTAAATCAACACCAATGCTGCACAAGTGAACCACCTATGCTACCTAGTAGAGAAACTAGCTTGCACACTTGAAGAAAAACTTAGAAGAAAAACTTACAATCCAACCCCATAACAATGCAACACAAATGCTGGGTTAGCAAACAAAGATGTGTGCTTGGTGTGTTGTTGGTTTGGTGAAGTGATGGTGTGTTTTGTGTTTGTTCGTTATTAGATGCTAGTGTTGCCGAGGAGGATATTGGAGGGGATTATTATTATCAAGAAGAAGAAGAAAACCCCGGACCCTTTGCCAACCAAGGCAAGCCATCTTTTGATTCATACTCCCACTACCTAGTTTTAATATTGCATTCTACTTGTTTTAAGTAAATTGCATGATTGAATTGCTAGAGTAGAATGTTAGAAGTAAATTGCATGATTGAATTGCTAGAGTAGAATGATAGAAGCATATTGATGTCTTGGTTATCAAGAGCATCAAGCTGAGTTTATACAACCATAGTAGTAGTACTATCACTCAATGTAGTTGCTTAGTCGCTAATAAAAGTTGAGGCTATCTCTGGAGGAACCCCATGTGAAAGGTGGTGACTTGACGTTGAAACTTGAAATGGGAGATTGCTCCTACCTGGTAGCTTTATGAAAGAAAATAATCTGGACTAAGAACTATGAAATGTATTTCTCAATTGACAACGAGTGATGTACATGGGTGCCAATTATAACGTACAACCACGTTACCCCTATATGGGAAAGGGCTAAATCCGTAGCTTGTTGATCTTAGTATGGGAGGTCTTGCATCAAATCTTCATGGAAGGACTCCACGGGCGGATACTTCTTGACCAAGTGGTTTCCACTAACCCGGTCTCCGGGATGGGCATAACTAGAGGCGCCGGAGCGGGAATTCCGTATCCCGGGCTCTAGGGAAGGATCCTATACTAGGATGAGCAAGTGAAAGAATTTGTTTGATTATCTGAAAGCCGCATACCTTTGTGTATAGCGAACCGTGGATTTCTCCCGGCAGATGTATCGAATCTTGTGGGTAAAGTGTACCCCTCTGCAGAGGTTTTCAAACTATTCGAATAGCCGAGTCCTCGGTCATGGACGGTTGGCAAACTCTACCTGGCTTTTGTCAAGACTAAAAATAACAAGGGTGAACTTGGTGAATGACATGAATTTGAATTGACATGACTTGACCTTGATCTTGACACATTGAAGTTCCTCTTTAGAATGAACTTAGAGAACTAAACCTCTTTCCTACAAATGAGCATTCTTGGGAAATAAAACTAGCTTTTGCAAACCAACTTAGTGCTTAGTCCACTATACCCAACCTTGCATATCTACATCATCTTTTCATTTATAAGATGGTTTGCGAGTGCATCCAATGTACTCACGGCTGTGTCCCTGGCTATCAACTTGGCCAGACTATGGGGAGGAATACCAGGAGGAAGGGTATGAAGAAGAGTACCAGAACTAAGCTCGTCTCCGTGAGTCGCCAATTGCCTGTAGGGAGAAGGCATGGGCCGAAGACGTTATTTCCGCTGCTATATTGTGTTGTAATATGACTTGGTCTATATGACCATTGTATTTGAATCATCGTATTGTAATGTCTATGGAACTGGTTACCAACTACGTTATGTATATCGCAACAATGATTCTGGGATTGCGGTGGAATACATAACGGGCACTTCGAATTTGTTATCAAATTTGAGGTCGTCACAAGTTGGTATCAGAGCCTAGGCTGACCATAGGAGGCCTTAGTTAGAAGGGGCGTTAAAACAAAACCTTGATAAAAGAAAGATACAAGAACGGTTGCAAAAATTGCTTAGTCTTTCCTCTCTAGTTGCAAAGTTTTATACATATTTCAGTTTTAGCTTACTTAAAATTTTGCGCACTTGAGTTGATCACTAACTTGAACTAATTTAAAATTTTGTAGATGGCCCTGGTATTCACTGAGCAGTACCAGTTGGGCCAAGGTGGCAGCCTTTGTTTCGAGCGCGACCTCACCACTTTGACCTTGTTCCTGAACCGTTTGTACCCGGAGTTCAAGGGAGCCGTGCTCAATGAGCACCCGGATGGAGAGCTGCGGTGGCTCATCCGAGCTAGTTGCCGTGGCAAGAAGGGGATGTTGGGTTCTCCAAGGGTCAAGTTTGAGCTTGTGGAGAACACTTGGGCCGATGGTTTGGTCCGAGCGATGCAGGAGATGCACGCCCGCTTATGCGGACTGCACGTTGAGGAGGTTCAGGGAGGACGCTTCAAGGACTTTGCTCGGCGTGATGCGGATGGGCGTCCCGCAAACATGCCCGGGCAGAATGAGCCGAGTACCTACATCGACCACATGGACTTCTTGCTGTACTCCACTCAGCAGGAGGCCGACTGTGCCCGTACTAGGGCCAACCTCGAGCACGTTGCACTGGTGGAAGCAAGGAGCACTATCAGGATTCTTGCGAAGGAACGCAAGAGCCTTCGTCGCCAGCGCGATGAGAAGGAACAGGACCTTGAGGAGTTGAAGGCCAATGTGGCGGAGTTGACTGCGTACATTGAGAGTCTTGAGGATCACCTTGGTGAGGAGGAAGGCATTGATCTCCGCAAGGAGGATAATGCCCTCATTAGTGATGAGGATGACTTCATGGAGGACCTCGATGATCCGGAGGATGGTGGACACAATGGATTCATTGTGAGCGACGAGGAGGAAGACCCCGAGGAGCCCGCTGTTTAGACTCGAGCTCCATGTGTTACCTAGTATGAGTTTCACTTTAGTGTTCACTTCGTGTAGGTGTGAGTTGTATCCCCCTCTCTAGTAGACGAGTCGCAATGGTTTGATGTAAACCATTTGTAATGTGTGAACTCGTATGTATGATATGTTTGATGAGTGATGAATGAAATTTGAATTTGGCCTCTAAGGCCTTAGTAAAACAAAATTGCATCATCCATGTACCTTTAAATCTTAGCAAATTAGCTTTTCCCTCTTGTCTTACACACCTTATCTTCAGATGCCGCGAGCACCCCCACCCCCGAACCCGGAAATGGCCGAATTGCTAAGGTTGATCATGGAAGACCGGGAAGCAGCCCGAGCTGAGCGCCAAGCCAACTTGGCCACTCTTCAGCAGTTAACCCAGATGGCAACGAACCACAACAATGGCAATGGCAATGGTAAAGGAGAAAACCATGGCAATGGAGAGCACCGATCCAAGTTAAGGAGTTTCCAAAACACCAACCCTCCTATATTCACTAAGTCTGAAGAGCCCTTAGATGCCGATGATTGGCTTCGTACCATGGAGAACAATTTGGCAGTCGCCGAAGTTGGGGAGAATGAGAAGGTCTTGTATACCACCCACTATCTTGCTGGAGCAGCGAGAGCTTGGTGGGACAGCACCCGTGCCATGCAAGCCCCAGGGTATGTGATGCCTTGGGAGGAGTTCAAGAGCAAGTTTAGCAAAGCCCATGTTCCCATGGGATTGGTGAAAAGGATGAGAGATGAGTTCAGAAATCTGAAGCAAGGTTCCATGTCTGTGGTGGATTACCGTGACAAGTTCCTTACCTTGTCTAGGTATGCCCCAGATGACACCAACACCACTGAGAAGAAGCAAGAAAGGTTTCTGGATGGACTTCATGATGAGATGCAATGTGTCCTGGTTAGTATTCCCTTTGCCGACCTGGAGTCATTGGTTGACTCTGCCATTCAGATGGAAGGCAAACTCAAGCAAGCTACCGAGAACCGCAAGCGCCGTATGATGTATCAAGGCAACCCGAGCAACTCGCAGAAGCCAAGGGGAAATGCACCAATGGGTTTCACCCCTAGACCAATGAGGCCGTCTGCACCTGCTCCGCGTCCCAACTATCCTAACCGCCCACCCGGCAACAACTTCAACCGTGCACCCCCAAGACCTAGTGGCAATAATTTCAACACCAATACTCCAAGGCCAAATGGCGCCCCTGTGTTACCCAAGCCTGGTGACAAGTCTGGTGTTACATGTTATGAGTGTGGACAAAAAGGGCACTACTCCAATGAGTGCCCCAAGAAGCTGAATGATGCATCCAAGACTACTGCTCCTGCTCAGCAACAGCGCCGTGTGGGAAATGGCAAGAACTATCCACCACGGAACCAGCCTCACTCTCGAGGCCGTCTGAATCACATGAATGTTGAAGAAGCTCAGGAAGCAACCGACGTGGTGCTTGGTATGTTCCCTGTTAACTCAGTTCTTGCAAGAGTCCTGTTTGATTCTGGAGCTTCACACTCATTTGTTACCCAATTATTCGTTGATAAAAGTGGACTTCAACCCACACCCTTGAAAGACGTCATGTCTGTGCAAATTCCCGGGTCAGTAACAAAGGCTAGTTGTACTTGCTTGGCAGTGCCCATAGAAATCCATGGGATAGCTTTCTTAGCCGATTTGATAGTGTTGGGAACCAAGGGTTTGGAAGTAGTTCTTGGTATGAATTGGATGTCTTTTCATCAAGGAGTGATAGATTGTGCCAAAAAGACCATCACCATGAAGAGTAGCAATGGAATCATAGTCAAGCATGTGTCCGTAAAACCACCCCAAACCACCAGATGTCATAAGAGTATCTCAGGACCGACTTTGGAGCAAGTCCCCATCGTCTGTGAATACCCGGATGTCTTTCCCGATGAGTTACCCGGAATGCCACCGGATCGGGATATTGAGTTTATCATTGAGCTTATCCCCGGAACTGGATCAATAGCCCAACGACCCTATCGTATGAACCCAGCTGAATTAGTTGAGTTGAAGAAGCAATTGGATGACCTCTTGAGCAAAGGATTAATTCAACCAAGTTCTTCTGCTTGGAGATCACCCGTTCTGTTTGTGGATAAAAGTGACGGTTCTAGCCGACTGTGCACTGATTATCGCAAGCTTAACGATGTGACCATCAAGAACAAGTATCCTCTCCCGAAGATTGAAGATCTGTTTGACCAATTGACTGGAGCAAGAGTATTCTCAAAGATAGATCTTAGAACTGGATACCACCAACTGAAGATCCGTGCAACGGATATCCCCAAAACAGCCTTCACTACCCGATACGGATTGTATGAGTACACCGTAATGTCCTTTGGATTGACCAATGCCCCTGCTTATTTCATGAATCTCATGAATAAGGTTTTTATGGAGTTTTTGGATAAGTTTGTTGTTGTCTTCATTGACGACATTCTTATCTACTCCAAATCCGAAGAAGAGCATGCAACCCATTTGAGATTAATTCTAGAGACCCTAAGAGAGCATCAGCTGTATGCTAAGTTCAGTAAATGTGAGTTCTGGTTGAAGGAGGTTGGATTCTTAGGCCATGTGCTGTCAGCAGGAGGAATATCGGTAGATCCCAAGAAGATCAAATCAGTCCTGGAATGGGAAGCCCCTACCACTCAAACGGAAGTTAGAGGTTTTCTCGGATTAGCGGGATATTACCGCAAGTTTGTCGAAGGATTTTCCAGTATTGCCCGTCCGATGACCCAATTATTGAAGAAGGACAAGAAGTTTGAATGGACCCCTAAGTGTGAAGAGAGTTTTCAAGAGCTCAAGAAGCGATTGGTGACCGCCCCTGTCCTAACCATGCCCGATATCACCAAGAATTTTGATGTCTATTGCGACGCTTCCAAACTTGGACTTGGTTGCGTACTGATGCAAGAAGGAAAGGTCATAGCTTACCTCTCTAGGCAGCTTAAACCTCATGAAGAAAATTATCCAACCCATGATCTAGAGTTAGCAGCCGTGGTTCTAGCTTTGAAGACTTGGAGGCACTATCTAATGGGCAACCGTTGTGAGATCTATTCGGACCACAAGAGTTTGAAGTATATTTTCACCCAGAAGGAGTTGAACATGAGGCAACGGAGATGGATAGAGTTGATCAAGGATTATGATCTGGAAATTCACTATCACCCCGGTAAGGCCAATGTAGTGGCCGATGCGTTGAGTAGGAAGCCGTGTTCATTGAATATGAGGATCAAGGAAAAGCAACCTATGTTGCACCAAGAGTTTGAAAGATTTGGATTGGAACTAGTCAGTCAAGGATTTCTCGCCAACCTTGAGTTTCAACCCACCTTGATGAGCCAAATCAAAGAAGCCCAGAAGGGAAATGAGAGTATTGAAGGAATCAAGCGCAGAATTGGTTCCGGCAAGGTGCCAGGATTTGAAGAAGATGATCAAGGAGTTCTTTGGTACAAAGGCCGTATTTGTGTGCCCGCTGACTCAGAATTGAAGGAAGTAATTATGAAGGAAGCCCATGAGACACCTTACTCCATCCACCCCGGTGGAACTAAGATGTACCAAGATTTGAAGGAACAATTTTGGTGGCATGGAATGAAGCGCGAGATTGCATCGTTTATATCCAAGTGTGATATCTGTCAAAGAGTCAAGGCTGAACATCAACGTCCTGCTGGTTTGCTGCAACCTTTGCAAGTTCCGGAATGGAAGTGGGAATCTGTTGGAATGGATTTCATCACTGGATTTCCAAAGTCTAGCCGTGGAAATGACTCTATTTGGGTCATTGTGGATAGACTAACCAAAGTGGCCCACTTTATTCCTGTCAAGACCACTCATCGCTCAGATCAGCTAGCAGATCTGTATCTGTCCAGAATTGTCAGTTTGCATGGAATCCCTAAAACCATCGTTTCTGATCGAGGAACCCAATTCACCTCGAGATTTTGGAAAAGCTTACATCAAGCTTTGGGAACCAAGTTAGCCTTCAGCACCGCTTACCACCCTCAGACTGATGGACAGACTGAAAGAGTAAATCAAATACTTGAAGATATGTTGAGAGCCTGTGTCTTAGCTTATGGAGCTAAGTGGGAAGATTGTCTGCCCTTCGCGGAGTTTTCGTATAACAACAGTTATCAAGCCAGTTTGCAAATGGCCCCATTTGAAGCTTTGTACGGAAGAAAGTGTCGTACCCCTCTGAATTGGTCAGAAACCGGAGACAGCCAGATTTTTGGACCAGATATGCTGCAAGAGGCCGAGGAGAAAGTTCGCATAATTCGTGAATACCTCAAGGCAGCCCAATCAAGACAAAAGAGTTATGCCGACAAGAGACGTCGAGAACTGACCTTCCAGATTGGAGATTTTGTTTACCTCAGAGTATCACCTCTCAAGGGAATGCAAAGATTCCAAGTAAAAGGAAAGCTTGCCCCAAGATATATTGGACCCTTCAAGATATTAGACCGCAGAGGAGAAGTGTCTTATCAGTTGGAAATGCCCCCTGAATTGTCCGAAGTGCACGACGTCTTTCACGTGTCGTTACTTCGGAAATGTCTTGAAGTTCCGGAGAAGCCCGAAGTCTTCAAGAATATTGATCACCGTTCTGTGGACATCAACAAGGACTTGACCTATCGTGAAATGCCTATCCGTATCCTCGAGGAAGCTTATCGAACCACTCGAACCCGAAGCATCAAATTTCTGAAAGTTCAGTGGAGTAATCACACCGAAGATGAAGCCACTTGGGAGCGAGAAGATTACCTTCAGAAAGAATTTCCCAATCTTTTCAGTTCTTAATTAGTGAATCTCGGGGACGAGATTCTTTTTAAGGGGGGAAGATTGTAACAACCCAGAAATTGTAACCCAAGTCTTATTAAAATAAAGTGCCACAAATTGGACCCAAATAAAACTTTTTATTCATTATTGTATGCATACATGTATTCTCTTTATTTGTATTTCTATGATTTAATGTGTGTTCTTTTTGCTTGAGCATTGGTTAAATAATTCTAAGTGAACCAATAGAAACAACTAAGAAAGATATTAGGAACCAAAAGAACCAAAAATAAAAATAGGTAAGAAAGAGATAAAGTTAATATGATCTAGAAACTGTTAATGACTACACCACTTTGAGCCCTTATATTAAGAAATCTACAGCTCACCTGCAGGTTTCACCTTTTAGTTGAGCTTAACCAAGTTATGGACTAACTCAACCAACAAAGATCTACCAAAATTTCAAACCAGAACACCACTCAAACTTGAGCCAAAGTTTGAATCTGAAACAGAAACCATTTCAAATTTGAAATATAAATTTTTGCAAAACTCATTATTTCTCCAGAACAAAAATATGCCTGGGTACCTTATCCAATATGATGAGCACCCAAAGTGGCAAATTTGAAAAATTCGAATTTTGAATTCTTGTAAGCATTTCGTCGAACACTGGCAGAAGAAAATCGAAATGAGATCAACCTCACTGTGCTGCACTGTTCGAGCTCGCCCAGGCACTGCTGCCATGCTCCTGGACGGTGCCTCGATCGATTCCAGCTCCCCCAGCCCCGACCCAAGCCAGGAGAAGCGGAGGGAAGAGGAGGTTTGCGCCCAGGGCCCCCTCCCAGTAACCCTCTGTCCCGAGCGGTGCCGACCAGCTTGGAGGCGCCAGAGGAGACCCACAGCACCCCGCAGCCGAGTCGACACCAGCCCAGCACCACCCCGAGGCCGCCGTGACCGGAGCAAGCTTCAAACGCCGCCAGGACCCCCGCGACGGCCAGCTTCTGGTCGCCTTGCTCCCGGCCACCTGAGCCTATATAAAGCCCCTCCGATCAAACGAATCGACGCACCTCACTCCCCTCTACCTCCCAGACATCGCCGCTCACTCCCGCTTGCCCTAGTTCGCCGTCGCCAGCCTCGCCGGAGCAGCACTGGACGAGCGGAGCGCCGCCGTGTCCGACCACCTGGAGGCCAGCTGCTGCAGGGAATCGGAAGAGGAGGAGCACCGCCGCCGATCCCGCACGTCGCCGACGAGCCCTGCTTCCTCTACGCCACTCCCTCGCCGTCGAACGGTCTTCGCTGCTCGCAGGTGAGCTCCGCCCCTTTCTCGTCGAGACGATGACTGGGAACCGTTCGATCTAGATCCGACGGTAACTTACCGATTCGGGAAACGTTAAGTGAGCTGACAATGCGACCCCACCTGTCAGCTCCCCCTTTTTATTCTTTTTCCCCGCGCGAAACGGTATGGGCCGGCCCGTTCGGGTTTGTTCAGAAACCGGCCCAGCTCGTTTCGAATTAGGTCCGAATCGTTTTTAATTAAAATCCCGCCTTTTTCATTATTTCAAACCTGTTTCAGATGGTATTTTCAAATTCAAATTCCTAGAGTTTTATAAATCCAAATTTAGCAAATGAATATTCTTTGGAAAGCTTATAAAATACTCTATCCAGTAGTACTGGTTAGATTTCCAAATTAGTTAAGAATAAAAATGGTTATGAATAGTGTGACCATAGCTTGTTAAATAATGAAAGATTTCTAGGAAATTATTTAAGCCATCAAAAATCATAAAAATTAAAATGTGAACTCACTAATGACCCCTCTTACTGTTAGTCAACACTAATCTACCTCAAACCCTATTCGTGTGATCATTTAGACCCTAACCCAAACCTATTTGTTAGCATAAAATGATAGAGCCCTAATGCACACTTAGAATTAAATTGCCCTCTTTACCCATTTCACTTAGTGGATCATTCCCACTTAAACTTGCCTTAGTAACTCTAAATCAACACCAATGCTGCACAAGTGAACCACCTATGCTACCTAGTAGAGAAACTAGCTTGCACACTTGAAGAAAAACTTAGAAGAAAAACTTACAATCCAACCCCATAACAATGCAACACAAATGCTGGGTTAGCAAACAAAGATGTGTGCTTGGTGTGTTGTTGGTTTGGTGAAGTGATGGTGTGTTTTGTGTTTGTTCGTTATTAGACGCTAGTGTTGCCGAGGAGGATATTGGAGGGGATTATTATTATCAAGAAGAAGAAGAAAACCCCGGACCCTTTGCCAACCAAGGCAAGCCATCTTTTGATTCATACTCCCACTACCTAGTTTTAATATTGCATTCTACTTGTTTTAAGTAAATTGCATGATTGAATTGCTAGAGTAGAATGATAGAAGTAAATTGCATGATTGAATTGCTAGAGTAGAATGATAGAAGCATATTGATGTCTTGGTTATCAAGAGCATCAAGCTGAGTTTATACAACCATAGTAGTAGTACTATCACTCAATGTAGTTGCTTAGTCGCTAATAAAAGTTGAGGCTATCTCTGGAGGAACCCCATGTGAAAGGTGGTGACTTGACGTTGAAACTTGAAATGGGAGATTGCTCCTACCTGATAGCTTTATGAAAGAAAATAATCTGGACTAAGAACTATGAAATGTATTTCTCAATTGACAACGAGTGATGTACATGGGTGCCAATTATAACGTACAACCACGTTACCCCTATATGGGAAGGGGCTAAATCCGTAGCTTGTTGATCTTAGTATGGGAGGTCTTGCATCAAATCTTCATGGAAGGACTCCACGGGCGGATACTTCTTGACCAAGTGGTTTCCACTAACCCGGTCTCCGGGATGGGCATAACTAGAGGCGCCGGAGCGGGAATTCCGTATCCCGGGCTCTAGGGAAGGATCCTATACTAGGATGAGCAAGTGAAAGAATTTGTTTGATTATCTGAAAGCCGCATACCTTTGTGTATAGCGAACCGTGGATTTCTCCCGGCAGATGTATCGAATCTTGTGGGTAAAGTGTACCCCTCTGCAGAGGTTTTCAAACTATTCGAATAGCCGAGTCCTCGGTCATGGACGGTTGGCAAACTCTACCTGGCTTTTGTCAAGACTAAAAATAACAAGGGTGAACTTGGTGAATGACATGAATTTGAATTGACATGACTTGACCTTGATCTTGACACATTGAAGTTCCTCTTTAGAATGAACTTAGAGAACTAAACCTCTTTCCTACAAATGAGCATTCTTGGGAAATAAAACTAGCTTTTGCAAACCAACTTAGTGCTTAGTCCACTATACCCAACCTTGCATATCTACATCATCTTTTCATTTATAAGATGGTTTGCGAGTGCATCCAATGTACTCACGGCTGTGTCCCTGGCTATCAACTTGGCCAGACTATGGGGAGGAATACCAGGAGGAAGGGTATGAAGAAGAGTACCAGAACTAAGCTCGTCTCCGTGAGTCGCCAATTGCCTGTAGGGAGAAGGCATGGGCCGAAGACGTTATTTCCGCTGCTATATTGTGTTGTAATATGACTTGGTCTATATGACCATTGTATTTGAATCATCGTATTGTAATGTCTATGGAACTGGTTACCAACTACGTTATGTATATCGCAACAATGATTCTGGGATTGCGGTGGAATACATAACGGGCACTTCGAATTTGTTATCAAATTTGAGGTCGTCACAAGAACATTGGGCACCACCGTCTCGGTTGCCGTGGTTACGACGGCAAGAAGCCAAAATGGGACAAGGAGGACCAGGCATACATAGAGCAGGGCATCGAGAACCCCTACGACAGGTATGAGGAACCGTTGTTCAGGGCATTTGTCAGGTCCCGGTACCGTAAAGAAACGGAAACCGGGAAACTTGTCATAGACCTCAAGGTGGTGCAGGGTGTAGTTTTGCGCACGGACCCGAAGGTGGTGGAAGTCAAGAAAGTAGTGGTAAGAAATTTACAAGATTGTTAAGTCCATTGCAAGCCAGTAGCACACAATTCTAAAATTGTTCATGTTGTCTCTTCTGCAGCAAGCACAAATACAAGAAGCTGATTCCGCCAGCTCCTCGTCCCAGATGTCAACAGGAAAAGTCCCGTGGGACAATCCTTACGTAAGGGGCATAAACATCGCAAAGGAGCAGCCGCCATTGAAGAGGCCGCACTTAGGCCGTGTCACCGGCGCCGGAGCAGCTCGCAAGCACTCCGCCTATGGCTTGGCTGAGCCTAGCACCAAGGAGTCGCGACAGGCGAAGAAGAGCCAGGACACTTCAGAGACGGAGGCCCTCAAGAGAAAGATCGCGGACTTGGAAACCAACATGGAAAGGAGGGTCGAGGAGAAAACTGTTGCGAAGGTCAACAAAATCATGCCCGACCTTGCCCAGAGGATCGCCGCTTATATCGCGGGAGGCCAAATGGGGCCGTTACCGTTGCTGAGCTTAGGTGCCAACAACTCGGACAAAGAGACGCCGCGGGCTCAAAGTGAACCACAACATGATTCACCCGCTGCAATGGTGACTCCAAATGGCAGCAACACAGGTGTTGGCCATACGGAGGACACGTCGGCCATGGCGGCTAGCAGCCCCTCCATCACTTGCACGCCCGCCGGTCCATCGACGCTTGCCGAGCTCAACGCCCTCACGGTAATAAATTAAGCCTCCTCTGCAAGCAGTCAATTACTTTATCGCTGCCACTCTCTTTTGAAATACGTGTTGTGTTTCTGCAGGAGAGCTCAACACAATGCACCTTGCTACTGAAACTGGACAACCAGTTCAAGGATGTGGCGAAGGGAAACATCTTGATGCCACTCAGCAGGCAGTACCATGCAACCCTATGCCCGATAGCATGCACCGGGTTTAGGTGGCACATGTGTTGTCGTTCTACCATGACTTGGATCCTCCTAACCAACCAGCAGACGCCGAAAGCGAGCTAAAGATCGGACAACTGAAGAACCACATCTTGCTATGGCCGAAAGCCCTAATTCGGCTGAACACTGCCTTAAGGTCAGAGGCAAGCCAAGAAAGGGTCACTCCACCAGTTGTGTCGGTGGCACCGAGCCAAGGCAAGGTCGCTCTGCCCTCTGTGTCGGAGGCAAGGGAAGAAAGGCCCGACACTCCACCAGCTTATGATCCTCTCAAGCATGATGGCGCAATGGATATTGACCAGGCTCCCATCGATACTTTTATCGCTAATTTGGAGGCTGACGATGCTCCTTGACATGTACCCGATCAAGGTCGTGGTCCTCTGGCGAAGAAGCTGATGTTCAGTTCTCAAGAAATGCCAGAGGAACAAGCTGCCGCCTTCACTGCGCTGCCGCAATCTATGATTTCGCCGAAGACACTCTTCGTTCTAACAAAGGAGGAGATGCAACAAAAAAGGCACTCCCTTCTGCAACAAGAAGAAGGAGAGGAAGTGGAAGAAGAAAGGTGAAGCCTCCTCTACCTCTGTGCACCTAGCGGCTCGGGTTCTCGACAGGTTGTTGACCCCTTGGAGGAAGATACATTATCTCGGTTCACCGATGCTGCCGAGTGAGATTCTCAAAGATATGGGGGCAGCATCAAGGACATGCATGACAGCATCATGTATTTGGAGGACCAACTTCTCAGAGAGAAAAATCTCGGCTACCCGATACATGTGGTCAAGGTGCCCACCAATGTGGTCTTTGTGGATGGGTACCCAGGGGATCTTTTCTTTATTAGATTCGAAGACATCTTCAGGCTCTTGCACATGTTCCGGATGGACAAAAGCTTGGTCCGCCTGATATCGCTCAGCATGGCGCATGATATCATCATAGAGAGAAGAGGGAGGCACATGATAATGGACCCCTTCTATATGGATGAGCTATTTCTCGGCGCCCCTGGGAATCGGGCGATTGTCTCGAAGTACATCGAGGATTTCATGGTAGCCAACAAGGATAAGGACTACTTTCTCATGCCCTACTTCCCCAAGTAAGTAGTCCTTTGCTGCCCGTCGATACATTAATTCTTCCGTAAATTTTCTTTATCTAAGGATCACTTGTTGTTTTGCGTAGAGGAATTCACTGTACCCTCCTTGTTGTTCACCCGTATGAATCGAGAGTGGTTTACCTGGACTCGGGGAGTGCGAATCGCAAGGACTACACCGAGATTAAGGGTGTTCTTGATAAAGCCTTCAAAGGCTTCGTCGCTAAGGCCGACCGCCCCCTCAAAAAGCAGAAAAAATATGAGGATGCTTCACTGATACATCTCAAACGTATCTATAATTTTTGATGCTCCATGCTTGTTTTTACACCATTTGCCTATTGTTTTGTTACACTTCGTGGCACTTTTATGCATTTTCTGGAACTAACCTATTAACTAGTTGCCACAGTGCCAGTTTCCTGTTTTCTGTTGTTTTTGTGTTTCAGAAGTGATACACAGGAAATATTCTTGGAATTGGACGGAACAAGTTCCTGAAGTCTTATTTTACCCGGAAGCTTCCAGAGATCTGAAGGAGAGAAGGAGAGGGGCCACCAGGGCCCCACATGCAGGGCTAGCGCGGTCAGGCCCTGGGCCGCGCCACCCTGGCGTGAGGGCACCTGGGTCCTCCTCTGACATCGCTCCTTCGCCTATAAAGACCCCCCGACGGAAAAAACCTAAGTACCTGATCAGATTTCCAGAACACATCGCGATCCGCTGCCACCGTCGACCTGAAGATCGGGAGGGTCCAGAAGCTCTTCCTGGCACCCTGCCGGAGAGGGGAATCGCCACCGGAGGTCTTCTTCATCGCCATGCTTGCCTCCGGAGCGATGCGTGAGTAGTCTACCTTAGACTATGGGTCCATAGCAGTAGCTAGATGGTTGTCTTCTCCACCATGTGCTTCATGTTTAGATCTCATGAGCTGCCCTACATGATTGAGATCACCGTTATGTAATTCTACATGTTTGGTTTGTTGGGATCCGATGAATATTGGTGTTTATGATTAAGTTGTTGTACTGAATATTATATTTTGTTATCTCTATGTTATTTATGATCTTGCATGCTCTCCGTTGTTAGTAGCTATCTTGGCCGAGTAGTTGCTAGTGACTCCAAGAGGGGGTATTTATGCTCGATAGTGGGTTCATGCCTCTATTTAACCTGGGGGAGTGACAGAAACCTCTAAGGTTGTAGATGTGCTGTTGCTACTAGGGAGAAAACAACATTCATATGCTCAAGGGCATATGCTTTGTTTACATTACACACTTTGCTTAATGCAATTATCTGTTGTTCGCAACTTAATACTCATGGGGTGTTCGGACGATATCCCCGTGAGTGGATTATTAGTCATAGATGCAGTTGGATGGCGGTCTATGTATTTTGTTGTAATGCCCAGAGTAAATCTCATAGTGATCTTCTTGACATATCACGTTTATCTTTATTCTGTCAATTGCCCAACTGTAATTTGTTTACCCAGCATATGTTATTTATCTTATGGAGAGACACCACTAGTGAACTGTGGACCCCGGTCCTATTTCCATCATATTGCTATCACCTGTTTACTTTACTCGCACTATTTACTTTACTTGCATTCTCTACTGTTTTCCACTCGATACACTCATAACCTTTGTTTCAAGCAAACCAGTGAGATTGACAACCTCATCGTAAGTTGGGAGCAAAGTACTTGTTTGTGTGTGTGCAGGTTCCACGTTGCAGCTAGCAAGCAAAGCTTGGACGAGGCGCCATATATAAATTGTTCGCAACTGTCGCAAACTAGCAAGCATCACCTTCAGTCGTCTGTCTCTCCTCTCCAAGAACGATAAACCTTGGTTTCTTAACTGAGGGAAAACAAGCTGCTATACTCATCACACCTTCCTCTTGGGGTTCCCAACGGGCTGGTCATTCACCACGCATCAAGCTCTTTTTCTGGCGCCGTTGCCGGGGATTGAAGAAGAAGAATAAGCTCCCACGTCAACTAGGCACCAGCTCTTTTTCTGGCGCCGTTGCCGGGGAGGAAGTAGAAGACTTCTGCGAGGGGAGTTTTCGCACGCACATCCTTTACTTTGTTATAGTTTTGCTTTACTTTATTTATTTTACCTGCATCATTTTATATCAAAAACCCAAAAAAATTAGAATCCTTGGTAGTTATTTTTACTTGTTTACTTTAGTTTTGCTGAAATGGCCAATCCTGAAAACACCAAGTTGTGTGACTTTACTAGCACAAACAATAGTGATTTTATCTGTACTCCTATTGCACCACCTGCTCCTGCTGCAAACTTTTATGAGATTAAGCCTGCTTTGTTGAACCTTGTTATGAAAGAGCAATTCTCTGGTGCTAGTACTGAAGATGCTGCAGCTCATCTCAACAATTTTGTTGAGCTATGAGAGATGCAGAAATATAAGGATGTAGAAAGTGATATTATTAAGCTCAAGTTGTTTCCTTTTTCTTTGAGAGGAAAAGCTAAAGATTGGTTGCTGTCTTTGACTAAGAATAGTATTGATTCATGGGCTAAGTGTAAGGATGCTTTTATTGGTAGATACTATCCTCCTGCTAAGATTATATCTCTGCGTAGCAATATTATGAAGTTTGCTCAGTTTGATAATGAACATGTTGCTCAGGCTTGGGAAAGAATGAAATATATGATAAAGAATTGCCCCACTCATGGACTGACTACTTGGATGATTGTCCAAACTTTTTATGCAGGACTGAATTTTTCTTCGAGGAACCTACTTGATTCAGCTGTTGGAGGCACTTTTATGTCCCTTACCTTGGGCGCCGCAACAAAGCTACTCGACAATATGATGGTAAATTATTCTGAATGGCACACCGAGAGAGCTCCACAGGGTAAGAAGGTAAATTCTGTTGAGGAAACATCTTCCTTGAGTGATAAGATTGATACAATTATGGCTACGCTTGCTAATGATAGGACTCATGTTGATCCTAATAGTGTTCCTTTAGCCTCTTTGGTTGCTCAAGAAGAGCATGTTGATGTGAATTTCATTAGAAACAATAATTTTAACAACAATGCTTATAGGAACAATTTTGCTAGTAACAATTATAGGCCGTATCCTTCTACCAATGGTAATGGTTATGGTAATTCTTATGGTAATTCCTACAACAACACTAGGGCCGCGCCCTCTGAGCTTGAGGTAATGCTCAAGGACTTCATCGGTAAGCAAACTGCTTTTAATAAGTCTGTTGAGGAAAAGTTAGGCACAATTGATATTCTTGCTTCTAAAGTTGATAGCCTTGCTCATGATGTTGAACTTCTGAAATTAAAAGTGTTTCCTAATGATGTGAAAGAGAACAATGTTTTTGCTACCGCTAATGCTATTCAAGTTGGAATTGATGAAAATATTAGATTGTTAGCGGAATTGCATGCCAGGTGGGAAAGAGAAGATGAGATGGCTAGAGAAATGAAGGTATGTACTATTACTACCTCTAATGATGTTGCTCCTAATGCTAGCAATCCTCTTACTTTGATTGGTGTAGAGAAAACTCCCACTCCTTGTGTTAAAAAGCCTAAAACTGCTAAAACTTTTTCTCAAAAGAGTGCTAAAATTTTTCGGAGTGTGGGAGATGATAGCTCTATTTCTTTTAATGATTTTGATGTTGATGGCTGCAATATATCTGAAGTTATTTTGTTCTTGCAAAAGCTTGCTTTGACTCCCAATGCTAGTTCTTTAAATGTTGCTTTTACTAAGCATATTACCAATGCTCTCATGAAAATTAGGGATGAAGAGTTGAAGCAAAAAGCCTCTGTTCCCAAGAAGTTAGAAGATGGTTGGGAACCCATCATTGATATGAATGTTAATGGTTTTGATTGCCATGCTTTATGTGATCTAGGTGCTAGTATTTCTATCATGCCTAGAAAGATTTATGATATGCTTGATTTACCGCCGCTTGAAAAATGTTATTTTGATGTTCCTATTGCTGATGTTGCTAAGAAGAAACCTTTGGGAGGGATTAATGATGTTCTTATTGTGGTTAACAATAACCTTGTTCCCGTTGATTTTCTTGTTATGGACGTTGAATGCCATGCTTCATGTCCTATTATTTTGGGAAGACCCTTTCTTCGATCTGTAGGTGCCATTATTGATATGAGGGAAGGCACTATCAAATATCAATTCTCACTAAAGAAAGGTATAGAACACTTCCCTAGGAAAAGAAAGAAATTAATTTTTGACTCTATTCTTAGTGCAAATTATGAGCTTGATGCTTCATCACTTGATGTTACTTGATTCGCAATTTTCTGCGCCTAGCTCAAAGGCGTTAAAGAAAAGCACTCTTGGGAGATAACCCAATGTTTTCTTTTTAGTACTTTTTCTTTTATTTGAGTCTTGGAAGTCATTACTACTGTAATAACCGCTCCTTATCCTTTTTATTTCGTTTTTGTGCCAAGAGAAGCCTCTAATTCGAGCGAGGTAAAGATTTGGGGATGTTGCTGTCCTAAAACTGTTTTCGGTGCTGCACCGTCAAAATTTGTATAAATTCTCTGTACATATTTTGGACCTGAGATTTCTTGTGCATATGCCCCATGTTATATACAAACTTTTGTTAGTTGAACACTTTTTGATTTGAGCAACAGAAAACCCCTCAAAAATTCGGCCTTTTTCAGCTGTTCTGTTTTGACAGATTTCTGCCAATATTTGTTTTTGCCACTTTATCGCTTTCTTTGCGAGTTCTTTTGATCATGGAACTCTTGTGGAAGTTGCTACAGTAGTATTTGCTTTATATGTGGTGGTTTTGGTTTGAAATCTGAAGCAAAAAGAGGTTGATTATATGTTATGCCTACACTAATGTTGCTAATAGATTTGTGTTTAGTTTTGTATGAAGGAAGTTTTCAAGTGTAGGGATTGGAGAATGATGAGATGAGTTGAAGAATGGACAAAAGCTCAATCTTGGGGATGCCCATGCATCACCCTAAGAAATATCCAAGAAGTACAAGCGTCAAAGCTTGGGGATACCCCCGGGGAACCCCTTCTTCATCGGCAAAAATCAGGTCACCTTTCAAAACACTATATTTTTATTGCTTCATGCACTATGTGTTTTTCTTGGAGCGTCAGTTGTTTTAGTTTTCTTAGTTTGTTAGTTTGTTTTGTTTGCTGCAATAAATGGTTGGACCCCAACAAATTTCCTTTGGAGGAGATGTACTCGTTTTCATTTGCAAAGAACACTCCGTTTTTCATTCTTATAATTTCATCGGGTATTCTTCTTTTTCTGCTACTGCTTTTGGTTTTCATTTTTGCCTTGATTTTCATTCAGACCTTGTCATATCTTTTCATCAAGGTGTATTTTTGCCTCTGATCTTTATTGGTTTTCATCAAAAGAGGTGTCTTTAAAAATTTCAAATGGTGTTGGAAAAGAGAAAAAGCTTTGTGCAAAATAGTGGTACAAGAAGGAGCTTGTGTAGACTGCGGCTTAGGCTTTTTCATGTCATGCTTGATGTCATTTTGATAGTATGCTTAGTGGTTTTGCTATAGCATGACTTGTCTCAAATAACTGAGATTGCTTAATGAGCCTTTGAAAAAATCATGCGTTGTTTTGATTATTTGGAAGCATTATTTTGGTTTTCTCCTTTATGCTTTATTTGGGTTGACTTGGCACATGCTCACACATGTTAGACTCATACAAAGTCGCCAATAGCCTTCGTGATCATTTAGTTTTTGACTTTTGATGCCATCTTATGCTTCTTTTAATGTCGCTTTGTCGCTTTGCATGATTATGGCCATTATTGCTCTCTTAGTTGGTCGCTCCCAGTCTTTTGCTAGCCCTCGCCTTGTACTGAGTATGAGCTCTACTCGTGCATCCAACTCCTAAAAGCCAAAGTTTTCCAAAGTGTCCACCATACATACCTACTAGCAATTTGCTATTCCAAGTAAATTTGACTTGCTTTTATTTTCTCTTCAAATTAAACTCTTACCAGTGTTATGCGAAATTCGGTTAGTAAAGCTCTCACGAACCGGAAGGCACACTTTACTTTTTCCTGTTTTAAAAATTTGACATTGTGGTCTCTTATGTTGAGTTGTTATGCTTGCAAGTTGTAAGTTGGATTCTAGCCCAGCCATGCAGTCATGGGCAAGCTTTCAATATTGCACTTCTTATTTGAGTTGATATCGTGATCTTTTGTTTATGGATGCCCGCGGTGTGAAATGAATTGGTAATCTTGTGGGGATCATGGAGTTTTTATATGTGTTAGGGAAACGCCGGGCCGCCACTCTAAGCCATGCATAATTCATGGTGGAAATTTGTAGCATACCCATGGTGAACATTCGACGACGCATCTCATAATAAAAAGCTAAACAAATGGCAAATAAAAGAGATGTCGAGGTGTTCATTGTCTGCTTGTCCTGTCATTTTGGTGTGGGCTTGTTCCATGTCATCGGGCACGGAGGTACCCCATTGGCGGTTCTCAATGATATGCATATATTTACAATGACAAGAGCCTTGCTTGGGACTCTAAGTAAAGTAGCATGAGGTTTGGGTACTCGTATTCACGGGACACGAGGTTTTCAACTTATGATTTGTCAAGCATATGCATCATAATTGTTCTCGCATTAACTTTAACCATTCAAGATGCTTATGATGGGGGCAATGAGAGCTCAAGGCCGGTAAGTACTATAATTTTTGAAGGTTATAAAACTTGCAATCACTGCTTCCCTCTGCGAAGGGCCTTTCTTCTACTTTTATGTTGAGTCACCACCTTCTTTCTTTATGCAGCATTAAGAGAGCATAGTTGTCATTCTTAGTATAATGTGCATTGTCCCAAAGTTTTCATTGATTGATTCATGATGTTGGTTTCACTTGTTCTCAAATTATTTGTATCTAGTCGCCCTCTTAAACTTGAAGGTGTCCTATGCATTTATGTTTTGCTCTCTTTGAAGGACAAGCTGAAAACCACTTGTATGTTTTTCCTTATGATTTGAACACACGTTTGACTTTCATTGTTTCATTTTCATGATCTTCTGTTTGTGTTCATTTGCATGTTTACAACATGGTTGCTAAGTTTCTTATTGTCAAGATTATATCTTCATGCCCATGTTTTAAGTTCTTATGACCCCAGCTCACCAATGCTTACATATATGATCAAGATTGTGTAGGTGCATGTCACCTCAAAAATTATTCTTTTGTTATCACTTACCTACTCGAGGACGAGCAGGAGTTAAGCTTGGGGATGCTTGATACGTCTCAAACGTATCTATAATTTTTGATGCTCCATGCTTGTTTTTACACCATTTGCCTATTGTTTCGTTACACTTCGTGGCACTTTTATGCATTTTCTAGAACTAACCTATTAACTAGTTGCCACAGTGCCAGTTTCCTGTTTTCTGCTGTTTTTGTGTTTCAGAAGTGATACACAGGAAATATTCTCGAAATTGGACGAAACAAGTTCCTAAAGTCTTATTTTACCCGGAAGCTTCCAAAGATCCGAAGGAGAGAAGGAGAGGGGCCACCAGGGCCCCACACGCAGGGCTGGCATGGCCAGGCCCTGGGCCGCGCCACCCTGGCGTGAGGGCGCCTGGGTCCTCCTCTGACATCGCCCCTTCGCCTATAAAGACCCCCCGATAGAAAAAACCTACGTACCCGATCAGATTTCCAGAACACATTGCGATCCGCCGCCGCCGTCGACCCGAAGATCGGGAGGGTCCAGAAGCTCTTCCCGGCACCCTGTCGGAGAGGGGAATCGCCACCGGAGGTCTTCTTCATCGCCATGCTTGCCTCCAGAGCGATGCGTGAGTAGTCTACCTTAGACTATGGGTCCATAGCAGTAGGTAGATGGTTGTCTTCTCCAACATGTGCTTCATGTTTAGATCTCATGAGCTGCCCTACATGATTGAGATCACCGCTATGTAATTCTACATGTTTGGTTTGTTGGGATCCGATGAATATTGGTGTTTATGATTAAGTTGCTGTACTGAATATTATCTTTTGTTATCTCTATGTTGTTTATGATCTTGCATGCTCTCCGTTGTTAGTAGCTATCTTGGCCGAGTAGTTGCTAGTGACTCCAAGAGGGGGTATTTATGCTCGATAGTGGGTTCATGCCTCTATTTAACCTGGGGAGTGACAGAAACCTCTAAGCTTGTAGATGTGTTGTTGCTACTAGGGAGAAAACAACATTCATATGCTCAAGGGCATATGCTTTGTTTAAATTACACACTTTGCTTAATGCAATTATCTGTTGTTCGCAACTTAATACTCATGGGGTGTTCGGACGATATCCCCGTGAGTGGATTATTAGTCATAGATGCAGTTGGATGGCGGTCTATGTATTTTTTTGTAATGCCTAGAGTAAATCTCATAGTGATCTTCTTGACATATCACGTTTATCTTTATTCTATCAATTGCCCAACTGTAATTTGTTTACCTAGCATGTGTTATTTATCTTATGGAGAGACACCACTAGTGAACTGTGGACCCCGGTCCTATTTCCATCATATTGCTATCACCTGTTTACTTTACTCGCACTGTTTACTTTACTTGCATTCTCTACTGTTTTCCACTCGATACACTCATAACCTTTGTTTCAAGTAAACCGGTGAGATTGACAACCTCATCGCAAGTTGGGAGCAAAGTACTTGTTTGTGTGTATGCAGGTTCCACGTTGCAGCTAGCAAGCAAAGCTTGGACGAGGCGCCATATATAAATTGTCCGCAGCTGTCGCAAACTAGCAAGCATCACCTTCAGTCGCCTGTCTCTCCTCTCCAAGAACGATAAACCTTGGTTTCTTAACTGAGGGAAAACGAGCTGCTATACTCATCACACCTTCCTCTTGGGGTTCCCAACGGGCTGGTCATTCACCACGCATCATTCACCCTCTTCCATAAAACCGAGTTCTGCTGCCACAAGCAGGCTGAGCCAGATAGTGGGCTGGAGGCCTGGTACGCCATCCTACATATGAGGGACATCATCAAAATAGAACAAGACCTCTTGGTGCTAGAAAGCCTCCAAAAATCTAGCATAGACATGGCGAACGCCACCGATGCACAATTGTGAGCTTAGTTCCGTGCCATTCAACAGACCATTTGCTCGATCATTTCGAGGGATGTGACCAAGAAGGGTGGCTTGTTCCACGCCGGCTTCACACCACCGCCAAATACAGAAATCGAGACCCGCTTAGAGTTGTGCTATGACACGAGGACATTCAACACGCTTGACGGAATCCATCCCTTCCCGCCGAAACCCAAAACTTAGAGTTAGTTTATAAACCATATTTATTGCACAACTTTCATGCTTCATTACTTAACCACTAACATTTTCCTTGTGTGTAGATGACGTGGTATGTCGTGTACAAGGGCAAGGTTCCCGGAGTCTACGACGACTGGGAAGAATGTAGGAGGCAGGTACACCGTTTCAGCGGCAACAGCTACAAGGGATACAATACTTTGGCGGAGGCGCAAACTAGATATGCCAACTATCTAGCGCGAGAGAGGACGAGGGAGATGGAGAGGAGCCAGATGACCACCTTCCTCGTGATGATGCTCACCGCCGCCACTGCCTTTCTTTTCTATGTGTTTCTTGTTTAGCTACTTTGTGTACTCTCCCGAACAAACTTGTAAGTCCGGATCGAGAATTGGTGCAACTTGTTTAGCTACTTGTCTATTATGTGTGTAAGTCCGGTTAAAGACTTTGTCCAAATTGTGAATATTGGAGTCTGATACGTCTCAAACGTATCTATAATTTTTGATGCTCCATGCTTGTTTTTACACCATTTGCCTATTGTTTCGTTACACTTAGTGGCACTTTTATGCGATTTCTGGAACTAACCTATTAACGAAGTGCCACAGTGCCAGTTTCCTATTTTCTGCTGTTTTTGTGTTTCAGAAGTGATACACAGGAAATATTCTCGGAATTGGATGAAACAAGTTCCTGAAGTCTTATTTTACCCGGAAGCTTCCAGACATCCGAAGAGGTGTCAGAGGGGGGCCACCAGGGCCCCAGACACATGCCTGGCGCGGCCAGCCCCTTGGCTACGCGGGGCCCGTGTGTGGGCGCCTGGTCCACCCCCTGACATCGCCCCTTCGCCTATAAGAAGCCTCGGGACAGAAAAACCTAAGGGCCTGATCAGATTTCCAGAAAGAGTTCCGTAGCTCCGCCGTCGCCACTGACGAATTTCGGGGGACAGAAGTCTCTGTTCCGGCACCCTGTCGGGACGGGGAAGTGCCCCCGGAGCCATCTCCATTGGTCTCCATCGCCGTCTCCGCCGTCTCCATCGACCTCACCGCCATCTCCATCAACCTTGCTGTCTCCTATGATGAGGAGGGAGTAGTTCATCCCCGGGGCTGAGGGCTCTACCGGTAGCTATGTGGTTCACCTCTCTCTCCCATGATGTGATCTTTATGTTATCGTGAGCTTTGTATCATGTTGAACAAGTACATATTATTATTCAGATATTTTGTGTACTCTAGTGATATTATTAAAGTAATCTATTCCTCCTGCTATGGTGTAACGGTGACAGTGCGTGCATCATGGTGGTACTTGGTTTAGGCTATGATTGTGATCTCTTGTGGATTATGAGAATAATTATTGCTATGATAGTTTGAGTGATCTATTCCTCCTTTCATGGTGTAAAGGTGAGAGTGTGTGTACCGTGTTAGTACTTGGTCTAAGTTGCAATGATTTCTATCTTGAATTGTGATCTGATTTGGATATCTCTATGAGTGGTGTTTGTCAAGTACTTGGTGAACTTTAAGGGGTGCTTTTGTAGCCACTACACAGTGATTAGTGTTATTCAATAGGAGAGTAATTCAGAGTACCTTAGCAAAGAGAAGTTACTTGTTCATTCATGTTATATTGTTGGGAGTGTGTCCACTAGTGAAAGTATGATCCCTAGGCCTTGTTTCCAAGCATTGCACACCGTTTACTTGCTATTTTGTTACTTGTTTGCTTGCAGCGATATTTACTTTAAATCACATTTGCTACTTATAATCATCACTACTACTTGTATTTCACTATCTCTTCGCCGAACTAGTGCACCTATACATCTGACAAGTGTATTGGGTGTGTGTGACGACCTCAAATTTGATAACAAATTCGAAGTGCCCGTTATGTATTCCACCGCAATCCCAGAATCATTGTTGCGATATACATAACGTAGTTGGTAATCAGTTCCATAGCCATTACAATACGATGATTCAAATACAATGGTCATATATACCAAGTCATATTACAACACAATATAGCAGCGGAAATAACGTCTTCGGCCCATGCCTTCTCCCTACAGGCAATTGGCGACTCACGGAGACGAGCTTAGTTCTGGTACTCTTCCTCATATCCTTCCTCCGGATATTCTTCCCCATAGTCTGGCCAAGTTGATAGCCAGGGACACAGCCGTGAGTACATTGGATGCACTCGCAAACCACCTTATAAATGAAAAGATGAAGTAGACATGCAAGGTTGGGTATAGTGGACTAAGCACTAAGTTGGTTTGCAAAAGCTAGTTTTATTTCCCAAGAATGCTCATTGGTAGAAAAGAGGTTTAGTTCTCTAAGTTCATTCTAAAGAGGAACTTCAATGTGTCAAGATCAAGGTCAAGTCATGTCAATTCAGATTCATGTCATTCACCAAGTTCACCCTTGTTATTTTTAGTCTTGACAAAAGCCAGGTAGAGTTTGCCAACCGTCCATGACCGAGGACTCGGCTATTCGAATAGTTTGAAACCTCTGCAGAGGGGTACACTTTACCCACAAGATTCGATACATCTGCCGGGAGAATCCACGGTTCGCCATACACAAAGGTATGCGGATTTCAGATAGTCAAACAAAACCTTTCACTTGCTCATCCTAGTATAGGATCCTTCCCTAGAGCCCGGGGTACGGACTTCCCGCTCCGGCGCCTCTAGTTCTGCCCATCCCGGAGACCGGGTTAGTGGAATCCACTTGGTCAAGAAGTATCCGCCCATGGAGTCCTCCCATGAAGATTTAATACAAGACCTCCCATACTAAGATAAACAAGCTACGGATTAAGCCCCTTCCCATATAGGGGTAATGTGGTTGTACGGTATAATTGGCACCCATGTACATCACTCGTTGTCATTTGAGAAATACATTCCATAGTTCTTAGTCAAGATTATTTTCTTTCATAAAGCCATTATGTAGGAGCAATCTCCCATTTTAAGTTTCCAGGTCAAGTCACCACCTTTCAAATGGGGTTCCTCCAGAGATAGCCTCAACTTTTATTAGCGACTAAGCAACTACATTGAGTGATAGTACTACTACTAGGGTTGGATAAACTCAGCTTGATGCTCTTGATCAACAAGACATCAATATACTTCTATCCTTCTACTCTAGCAATTCAATCATGCAATTTACTTAAAACAGGTAGAATGCAATCTTAAAACTAGGTAGTGGAAGTATGAATCAAAGGATGGCTTGCCTTGGTTGGCAAAGTGTCCGGGGTTTTCTTCTTCTTCTTGATAATAATAATCCCCTCCAAAATCTTCCTCGGCAACGCTAGCGTCTAATAACGAATAAACACAAAGCACACCATCACTTCACCAAGCCAATAGCACACCAAGCACACATCTTTGTTTGCTAACCAAGCATTTATGTTGCATTGTTATGGTGTTGGAGTTGTAAGTTTTTCTTCTAAGTTTTTCTTCAAAGTGTGCAAGCTAGAATTCTTTGCTAAGTGTTCTAGATGGTTCTCTTGTGCTGCCTTGGTAGGGGTTTAGGGTTTCTAAGACAAGTTTAAGTGGGAATGATCCACTAAGTGAGTTGGTCTTGAGGGTACTTAATTCTAAGTGTGCACTAGTGATCTATTATTTTATGCTACAAGATAGGTTTGGGTTAGGGTCTAAATGATCACACTAATAGGATTTGGGGTAGATTGGTGTTGGCTAACAGTAAGAGGGGTCATTAGTGAGTTCACATTTTTATTTTCATGATTTTTGATGGCTTAAATAAATTTCTAGAAATCTTTCATTATTTAACAAGCTAAGGTCTCACTATTCATAGCCATTTTAATTCCTAACTTATTTTGAATTCTAACCTGTACTATTGGAAAGAGTATTTTGTAAGCTTTCCAACGAATATTTATTTGCTAGATTTGGATTTATCAAACTCTAGGAATTAAAGTTTGAAAATAGCATCTGAAACAGATTTGAATAAATGAAAAGGGCGGGAGTTTATTTAAAAACGATTCGGACCTAATTCGAAATGAGCTGGGCCCAATTCAGAACAAACCCGAACGGGCCAGCCCGAAAAAGCTTCGCTTCGGCGGGAAAAATAACAAATGGGAGCTGACAGGTGGGGTCGGGGTGTCAGCGCACTTAACCAATCCCGAACCGGTAAGTTACCGTCGGATCGAGATCTAACGGTTCCCAGTCATCGTCTCGACGAGAAAGGGCGGAGCTCACCTGCGAGCAGCGGCGATCGTTCGACGGCGATGGCGAGGCGTAGGGGATGCAGATCTTGACGGCGGGGTGCGGGATCGGCTGCGGTGTTCCTCCTCCTCCGATTCCCTGCGGCGGCGAGCTCCCAGGTGGTCGGACGTGGCGGCGCTCCGCCCGTCCAGTACTGCGCCGGCGAGGCTGGCGACGGTGAACTAGGGCAAGAGGGAAGAAGCGGTGATGTCTGGGAGGTAGCTGGTGGCTGGGTGAGTATCTCCGTTTGATCGGGGGGGCTTTTTATAGGCCGGAGCTTCGAGGGCAAGCGCGGCCAGTAGCTCGCCGTTGCGGGGGTCCTGGCGTGCGCGTCGAGCGACCAAGGACACGGCGGCCACGGGGGCGTGCTGGAGGGCTTCGGTCTCGGCCGCGGAGTGCTGTGGGTCTCCTCTGGCGAGGGCAGGGTGGTCGTCGACGTGCAGGCTGCTGGGAAGAAGAGCGGGGGTCCGGGGGTGCTGGCTTCTCTTCTCCTCCTTCTTCCAGGGCTTGGGTCGGGGCAGAGGGGACTGGGTTCGACCAGGGCACCGTCCAGAGGCATGGCAACAGGGCTGCAGCGAGCTAGCACAGTGCAGCACAGTGAAGTTTGATTTGATTTGATTTTCTGCTGCCAGTGTTCGATGAAATGCCTGCAAGAACTCAAAATTCGAATTTTTCAAATTTGACACTTTGGGTGCTCATCATATTGGATAAGGTACCCTGTCATATTTTTGTTCTGGAGAAAGAATGAGTTTTACAAAAATTTATATTTCAAATTTGATATTGTTTCTGTTTCAGATTCAAACTTTGGCTCAAGTTTGGGTTGTGTTCCAGTTTGAAATTTGGACAATTGTTTGTTGGTTGAGTTAGTCCATAACTTGTTTAAGCTCAACTCACTGGCCAAACATGAAGGTGAGCTGTAGATTGCTTAATCTAAGGGCTCAAAGTGGTGTAGTCATTAACAGTTTCTAGATCATATTAACTCTCTCTCTTTCTTACTTATTTTTATTTCTGGTTCTTTTGGTTCTTATAATCTTTCTCAAATGTTTCTGTTTGTTCACTTAGAATTACCTGACCAATGCTCAAGCAAAAATAGCACACATAAAATCATAGAATACATATAAGAGGAAATACATGTATGCATAAAATAATGAATAAAAAAAACTTTATCTTAGCCCAAAATTTGGCACTTTAATTCATAAGAGTTGGATTACAATTTCTGAGTTGTTACAATCTTCCCCCCTTAAAAAGAATCTCGTCCCCGAGATTCACTAGTTAAGAATTGAAAAGATTGGGAAACTCTTTCTGAAGGTAATCTTCTCGTTCCCAAGTAGCTTCCTCTTCGGTGTGATTACTCCACTGAACTTTCAGAAATTTGATGCTTCGGGTTCGAGTGGTTCGATATGCTTCCTCGAGGATACGGATAGGCATTTCACGATAGGTCAAGTCCTTGTTGATGTCCACAGAACGGTGATCAATATTCTTGAAGATTTCGGGCTTCTCCGGAACTTCAAGACATTTCCGAAGTAAAGACACGTGAAAGACATCGTGCACTTCAGACAATTCCGGGGGCATTTCCAACTGATACGACACTTCTCCTCTACGGTCTAGTATCTTGAAGGGTCCAATATATCTTGGTGCAAGCTTTCCCTTTACTTGGAATCTTTGCATTCCCTTGAGGGGTGATACCCTGAGATAAACAAAATCTCCAATCTGGAAGGTCAGTTCTCGACGTCTCTTGTCGGCATAACTCTTTTGTCTTGATTGGGCTGCCTTGAGGTAGTCACGAATCATGCGAACTTTCTCCTCGGCTTCTTGCAAAATATCTGGTCCAAAAATCTGACTGTCTCCGGTTTCTGACCAGTTCAAAGGAGTACGACACTTTCTTCCATACAAAGCTTCAAACGGGGCCATTTGCAAACTGGCTTGATAACTGTTGTTGTAGGAAAACTCCGCGAAAGGCAGACACTCTTCCCACTTAGCTCCATAAGCTAGAACACAGGCTCTCACATATCTTCAAGTATTTGATTCACTCTTTCAGTCTGTCCATCAGTCTGAGGGTGATAAGCGGTGCTAAAGGCTAACTTGGTTCCCAGAGCTTGATGTAAGATTTTCCAAAATCTTGAGGTGAACCGGGTTCCTCGGTCGAAAACTATGGTTTTAGGGATTCCATGCAAACTAACAATTTTTGATAGATAAAGATCTGCTAGCTGATCTGAGCGATAAGTGGTCTTGACAGGAATAAAATGGGCAACTTTGGTCAGTCTATCCACAATGACCCAAATAGAGTCATTTCCACGGCTAGACCTTGGAAATCCAGTGATGAAATCCATTCCAACAGATTCCCACTTCCATTCCGGAACTTGCAAAGGTTGCAGCAAACCAGCAGGACGCTGATGTTCAGCCTTGACTCTTTGACAAATATCACACTTAGATATAAACGATGCAATCTCGCGCTTCATTCCATGCCACCAAAATTGTTCCTTCAAATCTTGGTACATCTTAGTTCCACCGGGGTGGATGGAGTAAGGTGTCTCATGGGCTTCCTTCATAATCACTTCCTTCAATTCGGAATCAGCAGGCACACAAATACGGCCTTTATACCAAAGAACTCCTTGATCATCTTCTTCAAATCCTGGCACCTTACCGGAACTAATTCGGCGCTTAATTCCTTCAATACTCTCATTTCCCTTCTGGGCTTCTTTGATTTGGCTCATCAAGGTGGGTTGAAACTCCAGGTTGGCTAAGAATCCTTGACTGACTAGTTCCAATCCAAATTTTTCAAACTCTTGGTGCAACAT